>OX463865.1:15337080-15532987 GCA_949825065.1 Odontocerum albicorne
CAGAAAAGGGATAAGCCGATAATAGGACAACTTGTATAACAATTGATCATTACAAATCAGTTTATAATTGAAAATACATATTATCTATAAATAAACCAGAAATGTGTACAAAATGTGAACGAACCGACATCTGTGAAAGAACTACAGAACAATGTAACACATGCGAGTCGAAACTGGAGCAGACACAATGGAAACCATCAGCATCACGGTACAGCCAAGAGACGAGAGACGAGACCTTCGGGACCAAATCATTCCGAGACAAAATAAGAAACCCCTCACCCGGAAACTATCGAAATAGAAGCCATTGTCACTCGTACAACAATTTGAAGCAAACTAAGATTGATCCAACTGAAATAGCACTCGAGGAAAGAGACGTTAACCAAAAATATAGAACATCCATTAATTACATATTTCACAGTAATGTGACTGCTATAATTACAAAATAAACACGTTAAAATTACGAAAAAGACACTATTATCGATTAAAAAAAAAGTAAAAATTTACGTGTTTAGTCTATTATGCCAGTGACGTCAGGAATTAGGTTTTCCATTGTTGTGCCATCTGTGTGTGTGTATGTGTGGGGTGTTTATGTGTGGATACTTTGAGGAAGTATTTGTGTAGTTATATTCACTTTAGTTTTTTTATGGCCCTTCCCCATCCCACCTCAACGTCGTTGAATTTACTCGAGATGTTATGGGTCACGTATCCAGAGTGATTCTGTCTCACGTTAGCAGCCCTGGTGGCATTGTCAAGATTCCAGCGTCCCGTTCCCAGGAACAGCAACACACCACCCGCCGCGCAAGAAGACAGAGAAGAAGGCACAGCTCGGCGGCGAAGAAGATATACGAGGCATATCCAGAAAGTAAGTGTACTGAATTTTTGTAGGTTACATTTTTTTTTATTTAAACAAAAAAATTACGTGGTTACCGTAGTACATATGTAAGCTATTTTTCGACATAGTCGCCATTCCTCTCAATGCAGGTGGTGAAGCGGGGTATCAACTTTTTGATGCCTTCCTCGAAGTAGTTTCCCGCCAACACCTACGTCCACTTCTCCACCTCCTCCTTTACCTCCTCGTCGGTTGAAAACCTTTTTCCACCCATGTGCAGCTTCAGGGAGGTAAAGAGATAGTAATCTGAAGGTGCTAGGTCAGGGGAATGCGCGGGATGGTTCAGGACATCCCATTTAAACGAGGCGAGCAGTTCCGTCTGGCATTGTCGTGCAACAGGCAGACTTCCTTTGTCAGCATGCCTCTCCTCTTGTTCTGAATCGCCCTCCGCATTTTTTTTAGGGTCTCACAGTATCTTGCAGAGTTGGTGGTCTCCCCTTGAGGCATATATTCAATTAAAATTATGCCTTGACAGTCCCAAAACACGGATGCCATGATTTTCTTGGCTGAAATTGTGGTTTTGAACTTTTTGGCGGAGGGTGAAGAGGTGTGACGCCACTGTTGAGACTGCCTTTTGGTTTCAGGCGTATAGTGTGCAACCCAAGTTTCATTTCCAGTATCGATGGAGTGGAGAAATTCATCTCCATGGAGTTTACAGCCCCTCAAAAACTCTTGCCCGGCCTCCACTCGATTCAACTTGGCGGGATATTGGATTGACATTTTTCACGAAACGTGTTGTCGCGTCGACACTTCTCAACGTACTGACTTCAAACTGGTCTCGTTGCGGAGGGGAAGGGTCAGGCTACACGGAAGTGTAGCCAACATGTCGAAAATAAAATCCATCCGGTCGTGAGAGCCTCAGTACACTTACTTTGTGGACACGCCTCGTACATACATGTTTGATGGTCATTTTTTAGATTACACATTATATAATGCAATATACGGTAAGGGTGTAGTGTGAAGATGGGAAGGTAGCGGCTGCGGTCTTGTCAATTGTAACTTCCCCGCATTTGCATATGCGTGAGGGCATATTTGATGAGGAAACCGCAGAAAACTCACCAAAAGGAAGGCGACCCACAGAAAACCTCTGCAGGTATTCCGTTGTGTGATACTAACCTATTGGGCATTTGTGGCATTTACTTCAAGTAAGTTTGATGTGGCCTAACGATAGTGATCGAGTTTGTACGGGTGTATAGCAATTAACAGAAAGAAATACGATAGTGAATATGTGGAAAAATAGACAAATCGTTGGAGTTGTATTAGAAGAATGTCGAAGAGGCTAAATGGTGTGCATCGATATTTCCTATCTCGTCTACAGTCTGGCGCTCTGTCTTCTGCCTTTCCCCGACAGGAAATTGGCGTAATGGTATGTATGTATAACAGTTAATTATATCTGATTTAATCTTTTTTACTATTTTTTTAAGAATATTAAATATGGGTAACATTTTTTTTCAGAACCGCGGTGATGGTGACATGAATTGAAATTATTCACAAGTCAATGTGTTAAAGAATGAAATGACAAAGGAAATAACATGATTTATTACCCAACTTGAACAATCAATTATGATTTTTTTTTCTCATTCGCTTATATTAACAGCCTGATAAAATAAACATTTTTTTTACTGAGCGAAAATCAAGTACATGTTCTCGTTACTTAAATTAACAGGTAACGTGTATCTACAGAGGCCTCACTCGTTATACGCGATTTAAAAAAAAATGAAAAATAAATTTTGGTTTGCCTGATTCACAAATTTCTAGACTAAATGCAGCTGATGTATGGTAGTCATAGTATTGCCATATCGGTCCGCTTCTACCATAAAAAAGCTAAGTGTCGCGAACGGATTTATTTATTTTATTTATTATTACACATGACAAGAAATATACACAATTTGCGAAAAAACAACAGGTAATTTGATTTGGACATACAATTTTAATGGATCTGGGTTTGTTGCCTTTCATTTGTCGTATCCCCAGTAAACTAGGCTTTTGCCTGTATCTCACTGAGGATATTTAGCATGAAAAAATAAATCGATACTTCTTTCCGATTTTTGATTACACAAAAACAAAACCCCGTTGCACGCTCTCATCAACCTGACAAACAGTGACACTCAACTACAACTGGAAACATCTTGCGAAATTCAACTCCTCACACATCATCACTCCGGAAAGACCAAAAAATATTCATCTCACAATATACCGCACACAATCATAAGAATAAAAATTAAAACAAAAAATACACAGAAACACAAATACAAAAACAACCAAAATTAAAACAACAAGAAGAAACCCACTCTCACGAACTCACACAAATCCTTTCCACTCGTCATTCATCCTGAAAGCCCATGTACTCAAAATCCTGTCGCAATAACAACCACGCTCCGATCGACTGTAGAAATGGTTTTCCTACCTTTACCCTTATTGAAGTCGGCACGCCATTGTAAGTAATGGGAGCCAAATAAGCATATTGCCCTTGGGCAAAAGAGGTTTTAACTCTAGGGATGGTGAACATTTCATTAGTTGCCATGCGTGTCATGTGTCTCTGCTGAGTCTGCATCTTCCCTTCCTCTCGATGGTAGTGCCAGATAATGGATTTAAGATGTAAATTGGCTATTTTTAGGACCTGATACTCTCTGAAAAGCTCCGCCGTGGGATACCGAGCAGGAAGTTTATTAATTGATTGATTTCAAACTTTGTCTCTTTGTATTCAAGTCCCTCGATGGGATGTCTCCATTGTATCTTTCCAGTCTGTATCTGAGGGATGTTCCTTCGGAGAGAAGTAGAATTTTGAGGTCAATTCCTTTTTCATCTAATAAATTAATTGTTCCAAAACAATCTTACAGGGTTAGTTATTATGATCAAGGTTTGGCCGTTGCTGGTCCTGTGGTGTGGTATGGTATGCCTTCTATTGTCAAAGATATGGGTGGTGGGTATAGCTTTAAGAAGCACTTGAAGACAATAGTTTTTTAGAAAGTCTTATCAAAATTTATGAGTTGTTTCGAATCCTGAGATAGAGTGTCCTTGAGGAGAGTTTGCTTTATAAACGCCGTTTTGTACATTACCGTATTAGCCCGACTATAAGGCGAGGTATTTATTTAAAAAAGGCGACACGTAAATAGGGCGTTCGCCTTTTATTTGAATTTTATTTTTTATAATATTCTAATGGTGAGAGAAATGTTTTTTTTCCAAAAAGCAGATAAAAAAAATAGGGGTCGCCTTATAATCAGAGTCGCTCTATAGTCGGGCCAATACGGTATCCTTATATTATTTATTGTTAAAAAAAAACTATTTGATTTTCGCGAACACCCAAGAGCGATGATGTTTCGTACGCAGCGACACTATTCAGTCTCACTTACAGAAATCAAAATAATACTGGACGTTATTCAACGTCAATTAAAAAAAACTGAAAACCGTCTGCCTACCGGTCCAGAGCGTTCAGTACAGCATGATATCTCTATACCACGCGTGACTGGGTGTTTAGCCATGATATTCGTCATGTAAGTTGGTATGTAGAACAGAGGGTGATTCCTTGCACGGCTATATTTATTAGGTACATATAAACTTAGTGCTTCTAGAATCGCGGGACAGTTAAAGCAACCTTGAAAAACCTTTAGTAGGAATATCGCAATGGATTCTTGCCTTCTTGTTTCAAGGTTTCTATAGTTACACACCGTGAGAAGTTCGGCATGGTGAGCATATTTTGGGTAATCGCCCTTTGTTCTGTACCATAGATATCTGAGGATTTTTTTGTATTTGTTCTATATTTTTTTTATATTTGAGCTGATGAGGAGCCCAAACCGTCGATGCATATTCTAATTTGGTTCTAATTAAATAATTATATAAGTTTCGGAAGATATCGGTGCTGTTAAATTCTCTTGATATTCTCATTATAAAACCGAGTAGTTTGTAACATGACGTATTAATGACGTTGGACGTCTGTATTTGTTTTGCGCACAAAATGAACTGTTAAATTAATATGAAACGATTTAATACGAAATACGTATTCAAGGTATAGAAAAATACGAAATAATAGACTAAAATAAAGTAAAAGCAGATAATAAAAATTAAATACATGCATAGGAATAAAAACAATTGCGTGTATATTTCCTTTCGTAGTTTTAAATTATTTTCTTAAAATAGGAAACCCTATTTTAAACCGACTCTTCTAAGTAAAAATGGTCCGAAAAATAAGTAAATAAAACACTTATTTTATATTTTTGCATTCACCACTGGTTTATTTTTGGGTTTACTACCGGTTTCGAAGACCACCGTCTTCATCGTCAGGTGAAGATAAACTAAATTGCTTAAAATACATTTCCTGTATAAGTGTAAATATGACATCATAAGAGGAATGAGGTAGGGGGAAAGATGTGATTCAATTGTAAATGGGGTGAGGAATTTTTTTTAATTTCCTTTTACATAAAACATGGCACCACAAAGTGAAACTTAAGTATTTTCGAAGATTTAAGAAATATATAATTCGTTTTATTAAAAAAAATCAGATTACTTTTTCATTTGGAATGAATCTTTATTACATTCATATTAAAATCATTTTAATTAACACGTTTTCGCGCTAAGCGGGGGATATATGTACTGGCGAATTTGAAGTAGGCGATCCAGTTTACGATACCGAATCAATACAATTTGTGTGTTAAGACGTCTGAATTAATTTAAAGGGACTATTTATCATCATGTCAAAATAACAGGTTCATTTGCATTGAAGTCCCATGACACAACCGATACCTGCAAATAAATTTACTTAAGTCCTTCCCATGCGGAAATTTAGAAACAAAAAGCGTATATTATTTCATACCCGTAATGTACAGGCAAATCCCACCTGACACTGTAAGTTCTCAGTTTACGCAAATAAACGAAAGCTTCGTACTTCATACCGAAAGTATTAAAAGGTATACTTCAAAGTGACTATATTCCACCTAATCTGGAATTAAGTGAAAACTAGAATTAAACTATTTTTTACAAAAGAGAGAATACGATGGGAATCGAACCCGCAACCCGAGGCAGACGTTAAACCAACTAGCCTTCGCTTCCTTTTATAAACTTATTTAACATTTGATACAGGTCTAACCCTATTACATGCACTAACTAGAAAATTAATTGATAATAGTATTTGTATTGTATTAAACTTTCGTTGTAGTACAACCTGGTGGGTCTATTGCTATGTGGCAGTCTCTTCCAACCAACCAGAAAGTTTTCAAAGTGACCTTAGGTAAAAACCAGACTGGAATCCTTTTTATAAATCTGGATTCTAGCGGATTTTGAGCCCGCAACCTAAGGGTTGAGGGACAGGCGTCTTTCCAAGGCCACGATGGTCGACATTCGTAATAAAATGACAATTTTTACAGCGTCCTTTAGAGAGCGAACTCTCTTCAAGGAGAGCTTACGTTCTAAACGGCGCTATACAAACTGTTAAATTATTAAAAGTCTAAATATACGAGCAGCATAACGACAATAGGAACAATGTTACACTTGCTTCTCTGTTAAGTGACTTACAGTTAAACATACAAAGTTTATTATACAGTTTAATCCTCAATTTATTTACCGAGATGTGGAAAACATCGATATCAGGAAATCGATTCAACAAGATCATTCTTTGTGCGAGCAGTGATGCTAACAGCAGTTTGTGAATACGGTACCGAAAACAATCTAATAAGAAATTCCCAATGGCGTAAATAATTGTTAGATGAAATTGTTAGCGATGTGTACATACGAGCGATGTGTACATACACCGTGGCCTAGTTGGTAAGACGGATGTCTCCCAACCAACAGGTTGCGGGTTCAAATTTCGCTAGAACCCAGAACTGTATAAAAAGGATTCCAGACTGGTTTTCACTTACGGCCACTTTAATATATTTCTGGCTTGTTGGAAGAGATTGTCACATGGCAATTAGCCCACCAGGTGTATACAATACATACGAGGGCGGTCCGATAAGTACTTAGCCTCACCGCCCGATGGCACCACTATCGCAAGAGCAGAAATTTGAGTCGAATGAGGAGGTTATTGCCGCCACGGAGGCTTACTTTGCAGACCTCCAGAAAACGTATTTTTCAGACGGGTTAAAGAAGTTGGAGCATCGCTGGGTCAAGTGTATCGAACTCAAAGGAGATTATGTTGAGAAATAAATCGCCACTTTTCCAAAAATTTTGTTATCCTTTTGTAGGCTAAGTACTTATCGGACCACCCTCGTATATAAACAGGTATGTAGATAGGAATATCCAAGCATATCAGTTAAAAATGGGGGATAGAGCTATGAGTAAAATATATTTTGGACTCGTTCAACTCTCAGGGAATTCTGGATTCCTCTCGAGTTCAAAATGATTAATATCGAAATGAGGCTTATTCGGTGGCAACGAGCGGTACGAGTATTATGGGTTAATTAGCTATCTAGATCAATTCGGTCTATTCACATATGCGAGCACACCAAATGGACAAACACGCATCGCACACAATAATCCGCCGATGAATAAGTGATGGAGAGTTCCCACGATTATGAAATGGATGCGATGCTGTTACCATTAACGGATTTTCGGCTCGGCAGATAAATTCTCCTCTATGACAGTTGAAATGGCATTTGCCGTCAGTTTCGTCCATAATATGAGTTTAAAGAATAATGTATGAAAGTTAAGAAAATATGCGAGTATATTAAAAGTAACATCACCTTTTAGTTTGGTCCATAATACTTTAGCAGAATGGTTCTTATTGGAAGAGATGATGAGGATGATTTGTTGATAAATAATAAAACACGTTAGATCGCAATGCGGAAAGAGAGTCTGTCCAATTTTATTAGTAACGTTGGTATTTATATCTTTTTAGAATGCGCGCGAGAATGCGCTCGCGATATGCCTGCGTCTCGTTTTTGTAAATGCAAAAACGATTAATTGTTGTATGTAGGTAACAATCTATTTACGGAACCGGCGAGACAGCGTGGTGCGTTCTCTCTCTAGTATGGAGTGCGGTCCGCTAGGCTATGGGATGAATGTCCGGCGGGTGGCCTTCGGACTTGTTTACTTAGATTTATCGAGGTATCCGAAGGTCGTTTCATCGGTCATTGACCGTATGTATGAATGCCCACAGTATCCGGGTGTGCGACCGCCACAATACTTTCTGATCATCGAATGATGTTTGATTTGATTCTATTTTTCATAATAGTAATTGCATGTCCCAAGTTACTGGAATTGATTAACATCCGAATTCCTTCGAGAAGTATGAGATTACAGGATATATTCCTGTGCGAGAGTTGTAGAACTAATTATAACAGAATTCTCTCGTACCTAGATTGCATCGATTGGGTAATGACTATGCTTTGGGTATTGATTATACTGCAGTCTCTGGCATATTTGGTGAGAATTAATGTCTTTAAAAGTTCTCTTCGAGAGCATTTTTGTTTATTTGAACCATTTTTTTTAGCCTGGAGAGTTTATTGCCATGTGGCAATCTCTTCCAACCAACCAGAGAGATGTTTTAATAGGCCCTGAGTGAAAACCATGTGCTTTACTGTCCATGCAGTGAGACTCTGGAATCAGTTACAAACCAAAATAACACGCTCCGTTCTTGGCATGTTTTAAGAAGCGACTGAAAAAACTCTTAATTTCTAGTCAGTAAAATAACGTGTTTCATTCCTGATTTTTCTTTTCCTTTCACCTCCACCATCCTTTCCTTTCCTTTTGATTGGTGATATCTCACTTTATATGAAAAATAATGTTCGGGTGATTATCCGTCTTTGTGGGGTTCGTGGGCATATGCTCACGTATATGTTAATAGATTTCGTGGGGATGGATAGTCATTTGAATGATTTATGCGACCACGTAACTTGCTTCATTTACTTTTGTCTGGATGGTTGGAAGAGATTGCCGCCTGGCAATAAGCCCGCCAGATTGTATTGCAATAAAAGTGTTAAATAAATAAATAAAACCAGACTGGAATCCTAATTAAAAAATCTGAGTTCCAGCGGGGATCGAACCCGCAACCTTCGGATCGGCACATAAATGTCTTACCACTAGGCCACGGAGGTCGTCTGTTTGTTTGTTATTACACAGCGTTTGTTTGTTTGTATGGTTTGTTGGAAGAGATTGCTTGGCAGAACAAAAGCCCACCAGATTGTATTTGCAATAAAAGTGTTCTCGCCACGATGTGAATCTCGTTGATTTTTGACACTTTCATTGTTTCTCTCAAACTTTCCGCGATTCATGTGCGTTTATTTTTTTGTTGTATTGTTCAAAGGCGCTATATAAATTGTCCTGTATTTATTATTATAAATAAATAAAATTATTATAAAATTAAAATCCTTGTTGCAGAAATCACTCAGCATTATGATGAAGTAACTTCGTTCCATCTCTATTCTTATTTTGATCTCTTGAGAATGGTCTCATTGCACATTCAGCCAGCATCCCAGCATATTTTTACTGTTGAATTCACTCAACATTTCCATTATTTATGTCAAGAGGTGAGTACACCAGCTTGTATTGGGTGTTAACATAAGTTGTGTCCGTTTTTTTCCAATTTAAAAATGAGCACCAAAAAATAAACAAAAAGGTAAATGGTATACGTCATTCGAAAGAAAATTTTCTGCTCTACAAAATATTGTGTTTACTTTTACGTTACATATATTATTTTATTTGATTACAAGCCTTCAAAATGGAATGTCAAGTAGACGAAAGTGAGCATTTTCGACACCTCCTTCTGTTCGCGTTCAATCGAGTGAATAAAGTTGCCAAAGCTGCTCGCGATATTTGCGAAGTGTACGGTGAAGATACTATGAATTAAAGGACAGCTCGTCGACGGTTTTTGCGTTTCAAAGACCGTAATTTCGATCTGAAAGACATGGAGCGTTCCGGACGACTAGTGGACTTCGATGAGGACCGCTTAAACCATATTATTGGTGAAGATCCCCTTCAAACCACCGTAGAATTGGCTGAGCAGATGAATTGTAGTCACATGACTGTATAACGCCATCTTAAATCAATGGGAAAATTCCAGAAGTTCGGCGCTTGGGTTCCACATGTTTTGAGTGAAAACAACAAAAATCAACGTTCGATAATTTCTGCTGGTTTGCTCGCGAGTCATCGAGCTACGCATGACCACAAGCAAAGGTTCCTTTACCGCATCATTACTGGTGATGAAAAATGGATTGAAAATGGTGAAGAAAAATGTTTGAACGATCTTCATGAATAATATGGTTTAAGTTGTCTTCATCGAAGTCCACTTGTCGTCCGGAACGCTCCATGTCTTTCAGGTCGAAATTACCGTCTTTTAAACGCAAAAACCGTCGACGAGCTGTCATTTCATTCATAGCATCTTCACCGTACATTTCGCAAATATCGCGAGCAGCTTTGGCAGCTCTATTCCCTCGATTGAACGCGAACAAAAGGAGGTGTCGAAAATGCTCACTTTCGTCTACTTGACATTCCATTTTGAAGGTTTGTAATCAAATAAAATAATATATGTAACGTAAAAGCAAACACAATATCTTGTAGAGCAGAAAATTTTCTTTCGAATGACGTATAACATTTACCTTTTTGTTTTACTTTTGGTGCTCATTTTTAAATTGAAAAAAAAAACGGACACAACTTATGTTAACACCCAATAGAAACAAACAATTCTTTCCTTTTACTGACAATCGTAAATTTTTACTTTGATTTATTCTCTCTCAAGCCCCGCCCCTTTCACTCCCCGCTGTGTTCACTTTGTAAATTATCCTCAAGAACAGTGTAAATAAGTAAAACAAAAAATATATACACTAACATACCATCGTGCCGTCTCCCTGTCGTATTTCATAATTGTAAAGAACTTAGATTTGTTATAAGAGGAACAACGCTTACATAGAACAAGAGTTGGATTTTTCGAGAATTTTATGGATAGATCTTGAGATTTAAAAAAAACACACGGGTTCTCTTGTAGCACGAGATGCAAGTTGATTTGCACAATCTCCAGAGGCAAAGTATTGCCCTTATAATATATGTTTCGTTTATACCAAAGATTCCCAAAGTGATATACATGGACTCCCAAGGGTCGATTTCGACTTGCAGGGGGTCTATAGTATGTCAGTGTGAAAAAAAATTGGGGGTCCACGTGAGCGGATCCCATTTAGGCAGATCATCATCAATATTTAGACGTTCCGTAAATGTCTTATTACACCTAACACAGATTGTGTGTACATAATACTTATATTAGACATACTTAAAGCGTACATAATACTTATATTAGACATAGAAAATACTTATATAAAGAAATCGAATGCAAATCACTGAATGTGGAAATTTAACACTAATTTGAAGCCAAATATTGAACCATTGCTATCAGAGCATCAGGTTCTCACCCCTCTCAGTAACAGTACTATTTGTGTATTTATTTTATGTAAGAATTACTGTCCATGCAGTGAGACTCTGGAATCAGTTACAAACCAATATAAGACTCGCTCCGTTCTTGGCATGCTTTAAGAAGCGACTGAAAAAACTCTTAATTTCTAGTCAGTAAAATAACGTGTTTCATTCCTGATTTTTCTTTTACTTTCCTCTCCACCATCCTTTCCGTTCCTTTTGATTTATGATATGTCACTTTTTATGAAAAATAATGTTCGGGTGATTGTCCGTGTTTGTGGGGTTCGTGGGCATGTTCTCGCGTATATGTTTATGGATTTCGTGGGGATGGATAGTCATTTGAATGATTTATGCGACCACGTAACTTGCTTCATTTACTTTTGTCTGGTCGGTTGGAAGAGATTGCCACCTGGCAATAAGCCCGCCAGATTGTATTGCAATAAAAGTGTGAAATAAATAAATAAGAATTTTACTAGGCTTTGATTTGTTTCGTTCCAAAGCCAAATAATTACTTGCATTTTGTGTCTTTTCAATAAAGGTATGAATAAAAATTCTACATCTTTTTCTTTTTTTACAATTGTCCACTCTACAAAAAACCTTATCAAGGTGAACAGCACTGTGTCAGCTGTCAAAAACACATTTGAAGTTAATAAGTTTAGGAAAATTCAATACTAGGCAGGCAGGGGGTCTACGGAAAACAAAAAAATCGGCAAGCGGTCTACGGAGCGAAAAAGTTTGGGAAACTATGGTTTATACTAACCAGGTTATTTGTATTTATAAAGGAAAGCAGCGCAATGTTAGTAGCTATGTCTAAATATTGTGATATTCTGACGAATACTTTATAAACTTATATTAAAAATATTTGTGCAGTCTTGTTATGCACGCGTTATAAAAATAATTAGTTGTAAGTATATAATATAAGTATGAGAGTCCATGACGTGAACGAGAAAAGTGCTATGCTCGTAGATAGGAAGGTCTGAATACTATATTTATTATCTGCTTCAAAAGGGACATAGTAATTTTATGTACATTAAATATATGTGATACCGTATAGGTACATATTAAAAAATAATATCTCATGTTACTCACGTTTTTTTTTAAAGTCGCGTAATGTCAAACAATGCCGGGGTAACTTACCTGGAAAGAGAGAAAAAAAGAAAATTAATTTCAACAATTAAGAAGACGAACAGTAAAATGGTGGGTGAAAGCAAGTATACACAGCATTGCCACATGCCCTTACATGCCCTTGTCAGTAACGTTAGGTGGGTGAGAGCAGGTATACACAGCATTGTCATATGCCCTTGCATACCCTTGTCAGTATCATTAGGTGGTGAGAGCAGGTATACACAGCATTGTCATATGCGCTTGCATAACCTTGTCAGTATCGTTAGGTGGGTGAGAGCAGATATATACAGCATTGTCATATGCCCTTGCATACCCTTGTCAGTATCGTTAGGTGGGTGAGATCAGGTATATACAGCATTGGTACATGCCCTTACATGCCCTTGTCAGTAACGTTAGGTGGGTGAGAGTAGGTATACACAGCATTGTCATATGCCCTTGCATACCCTTGTCAGTATCATTAGGTGGTGAGAGCATGTATACACAGCATTGTCATATGCCCTTGCATACCCTTGTCAGTATCGTTAGGTGGGTGAGAGCAGGTACCATATACACAGTATTGTCATATGCCCTTGCATACCCTTGTCAGTATCGTTAGGTGGGTGAGAGCAGGTATATACAGCATTGTCATATGCCCTTGCATACCCTTGTCAGTATCGTTAGGTGGGTGAGAGCAGGTATGCACAGCATTGTCATATGCCCTTGTATACCCTTGTCAGTATCGTTAGGTGGTGAGAGCAGGTATACACAGCATTGTCATATGCCCTTGCATACCCTTGTCAGTATCGTTAGGTGGTGAGAGCAGGTATACACAGCATTGTCATATGCCCTTACATACCCTTATAAGTATCGTTAGGCCACTCTGGGCTCACTTGTTTAATAATGCATCCGTAATTCCGTTGCCTAGTTGGTAAGACACGACTTCCAACTCAGGGGTTGGGGTTCGATTACCGTTGGAATCTAGATTTTTTTTTAAATAATTCGAGTTTATTTTTCACTTAAGGCATGTTCAACATCTTCTGATCGGTTGGAAGAGATTGCGATAAGATCTCCAGGTTTGTACTGTATACAACGAAAGTGTAATATTATACAATATAGTAAAAACTTTTCATTTTGAGTACCCAGCAAAGGTTTATACGAACGCCTGCCTAAAAGCATTTACACCACAACATGTCGTATTCTAAACGGTCTTTCAAATTGAGCGTTTTTTTCAATAATTTTTTTTAAATTCTTGAATAAAACACAATTTGCTTTGATTTCAATAAACTTTTATTGTTCATTGAAATATAATGTATGACATTTAAACACAAAAAAACAATACCCGCCAAATTAATGTCCACCTCTTGCAGCTCCACAGATGTCCACTCGTTTTTTTAAAATTTGTCCATAAATTTCATAAATATGAATAATCATTTGAATATTTTTTGCGACCATGTATCTTGCTTTATTTACTTTTGTCTTGTTGGTTGGAAGAAATCGCCGCCGTCATATTGTATTTGCAATGAAACGTTAAATAAAATAAAATAAATTATAAACTCTTCAATTATCTAAGCATTACATATACGGCAGTTATTACGAAATAAATATTATATATTTAACTAGCCAAACGAATAAACAGAGCAGTACGTCACTGATGTTGACTCGTGTAGTCGGAAGGAATTCGCAATCACAGGAGGGCAACGCACCGACACGTTACATTCGACATGACAGCAGAACGAGCGGAGTCCAATGCGAAATAATATAATATAATATTATATTATATGGCTAGCACATTACGCAACCGTAACGAGAACGCCACCTGAATTATTTAAGCAAATACCGGACATGCTATTTGCCTTTCCATGTTTAATACAATACAAATGACGCACCGTTAAATAATAATTAAAAACATATAAACGTCGTAGCTTTTATACAAAACTGTCACAAGTCTAAAATATAACATTAGAAAATAATTAAGTCTCAAGTTTATACGCAATAAAATATGGAATAGCATTTGAATTATAAAACCTAATTCCAATCTCATTTTGGAGACGAGCAAATAGAATTATGTGATAATTTAAATAATATAAAAATAGGGATAAGTGTTAAATCAAGGCTGATGTGTTGAGCAAGACGAAGAAGACCACTTTGAGAGAGTTTGAACACGTGGAACGAATGAATGAAGAATGAATAACAAAATACAGTGTAAATGTGAGTGAAACGCGTGGTAGAGGAGGACCAAGAAAGGTATGGTTGATCAAGACTGTGATATTTTGAAAGAAAATATTAAAAATCAAGAGGAATCGTAGGTGCTGTATGGGTGTCAGCAAAAAAGGCACAATATGTGTGTCGCAATAGGAAAATCTGACGCTCTATCTCTTTTCTGCCTGCCCATATAGGGAGACGGTGTGATGGCATGGCTGTATGTTAAAAATAAACAACTTTGTTATTACATTTCATTAATTCACGCGAGACGTATTTCCACCTCCTTTCTCGAGGATCTCTTCACCCGCCGGGAGAGAAAAATTATCCACAATGTCGTTGATAGCCCCAAATAGATTGACCAAAATTGGTTTCCACACTCCTGTTAGAAACATACGGAACCTTTTGCAATTCAAATGTGACAGTTGTATCGAGTTATTTACTGAGGACATTGTAATTAATAAATCACGAGAATGCAACATTTAGGTAACTCGATGTCTGGATTGGTGGATACTTTTCGTGTGGATATTGGTGAGTTCAGGAGGGACCAGTCAAGACCTAATAATGATGGCACCCTTCCTTCTACGAGAAACGATGAACTGACGTAGCAACTCCGACATATCTCCGATTGTGGCTGTGGAGTCCAATCCTAGACCATCATCTCCTTCCACATCAACTGCAAGTCTGGAGATAATTCTCTGAAACCTCGTAGAACTGCTTTCTTTGTAGTGGCTTCTTATGCAGGTTAGCTAACTAATCCTGGCCGTAAATAAAATGCCCTTTATGAAAAACACTATTTAACCTGTTTCAGTTCTTTCTTTCAGTGCCGAGTGACGAAATGTCTCTTTTGCAGGTGTTCTTAATCTAAATAACGGTCAATGTCACATGCTTATTTTACTTGATTACGGTGACGTATGTTATTTGGATGCCAACGAGACTGGAAAACGTTCGCATCTGATCATTTTTAGACTAAGGAAGTATTATCACGTGTCAAGAGTCCCGCCGAAACAGACTCCAATGGTTTAACATCAGACATTGATCCATGTTCCGTTGACATTATTTTTCATGCTTGACAATCTTAGCTCTCATTTATATATTAAAATCCACTTTCTTTCAGAACACAGACACTTTCTTCGACACACAAAAAAAATTAAATAAATAAGATGGAAGTAATGTAGTTTACATTTTATCAAAATAATTTCAAACGAAGGTTTTGATCGAGTAATAAATAACAACAGCGGTCCAAGACACGAGAGATATCGCTAACCACGAGCATTCGATGCAATTTTATGTTTGAATTTTACCTTAAAATAAAAAAACAAAAATTCCGGTCAACCCAATATTTCAATATAAAACATTAATGACTTGACCAAATTACAGTATTAAAATTAAATCGTTGAATATTTATTATTCGCGACTCCATCGTATCGTACGGCGGCACCTACAGAAAATTCAGCAAGTATCGAGCTCGGTCGATAATCGCAGCCGGTCGGTTCTCGGTTCGCGTCTCGGGTGAATACTTTCCTCGGAACGTATAATGGACGACGGGTTTCGGAATCTCCGCGGCCGCGGAATCAATAATGCTGTTTCAAACTTGTGCTTCCGAACTTCTTGGCGAGATGGCATCACTAGTGACATTAAAACATATTTGATGGACTGTGTTACTCTTTGTAGCTCAGAAGTATTACATACTATGTCCATTTAAAAAAATCGAAATTCACTTTTTAAACGCAATGTAAATATTTTTAATTGAGATAATATTTATTGTAAACTCGTAACTTATTTATCCCCTTTCTTATAGCGTCTTTCAACATATCAAAATTGATGATTCACACACACTGAAAATTGTGGCTAGAGGGCTTTAGTGTCATGTCAAAAATCTGGGTTCCGCATAAAGAAAGCCTCGAAATAAGTGGTCGAAACACGTGTCTCGTTGATATATAAAATCGATGGAATAACAAAGTATTTTCTCTATGGTTTTTAGGGGATAAATAATGTTATCTTGCAATGAAGTTGATTTGAATACTGCATGAAACATCTTTTTTCATAATCACCAAAACGTCATGTCCCTATTAGGGTAGGCAGACAGGACAAATCTCCACTGTACTATATATTCTAGGATACATTTCGCTTCTACCACATTCATACAACTCGTCATGCGTAATCTA
The DNA here is from genome assembly GCA_949825065.1 of Odontocerum albicorne. Lineage (NCBI taxonomy): Eukaryota > Metazoa > Arthropoda > Insecta > Trichoptera > Odontoceridae > Odontocerum > Odontocerum albicorne. The sequence continues at coordinate 15,353,773 of OX463865.1, forward strand.
TTTTTTATAAAGGCCATTTTTCACTCGACGAATTTAATGAATTCGATCGTGCAACGTCCTTCTAGGTTTTTCCAATCTTGTTGAATCTATCTTTACTATTTGTATCATTATATTCGCAAATCTTTCATCATGAATTCCTTAATCATCACCGAACCATTTCAATGTTCCTTTGTTCATCGTAAGTACTGCATTTTCATTCAATCCGTTTTCTCGCCTAATATCGTCATTCCTTACTCAATCATAATTACAGGCGGTCTTCGACGGAGATGTCGGAGAGAGAAAAGACTAATGACTAATGGTCAATGAGGATGGGAGAGTCATTATATGGAAGTACGCGCGTTTTTGCGATACATATTGATAAAAATCTTACTTTTAAATACAGTACGAAATAGCGAATTGTATGAAAGTCGAGGACCGCCTGTATTATTTTTTCAAATATTCTACGCAATAGTCTCTCTTCCAACGCATTAACCTTACTTTCATAAATGTTTTGCTACATCCAAGTTTCCCTAATGTTGGGAACGATAGTCCATTATGAGCTTTGCTTCTTTTTCTTCTTTCATATTCATACACCTTCTCACACAACCTCTACGATTTCTCTTTCTACATTTCCTTCATCCAACCACATTTTTCTTGATTTTCCTCACACACGCCCCCACACTCACACCTGCACAGTATATTATTTTATAAGTCTTTCTTCATTCATTCGTTCTACATGCCCAAACCATCTCAACGCACTTAATTATTATTAATTAAGTTCACATTCATCCCTCATGTATTAATTGAATTCACATGTATTAATCAAGTTCACATTAACTATGTATTAATAAAGTTCTAAATTATGTATTAATTCACTATGTATTAATTAAGTTCACACTCATCCCTCATCACATCGTTCTATATTCTGTCATATATTATCACTCAATGCACGCATCTCCTCCACAGCATTTATTCAGCTCCTATCAGTATTTTTCCACGTCCACGTTTGACTCCCATACACGAAAGTTGGCATCAAAATACTATTGTGGACCTTGGCAGATTTTGATACTGTCCATTAAACTTGTTTCCTAATGCTACACGCCGTTCGATATCCATCTTTATTCTGCCATGGTCTGAAAATATACTACCCAAATATCAGAATTCCTCGACTCGCTGCAATCTTCAAATTTTCACCCATATGTCACATTTAGTTTTCTTTTCACCCTTATTCTATCCTTAATTAACGACACAACAGCGTCTTTATATACAGATGCACATGTGACAGGTTATACAAGTACGAGGCATATCCAGAAAGTAAGTGTACTGAATTTTTATAGGTTACATTTTTTTTATTTAAACAAAAACATTACGTGGTTACCGTAGTACATATGTAAGCTATTTTTCGACATAGTCGCCATTCCTCTCAATGCAGGTGGTGAAGCGGGGTATCAACTTTTTGATGCCATCCTCGAAGTAGTTTCCCGCCAACCCCTCCGTCCACTTCTCCACCTCCTCCTTTACCTCCTCGTCGATTGAAAACCTTTTTCCACCCATGTGCAGCTTCAGGGAGGTAAAGAGATAGTAATCTGAAGGTGCTAGGTCAGGGGAATGCGCGGGATGGTTCAGGACATCCCATTTAAACGAGGCGAGCAGTTCCTTCGTGGCGTTGGCCGTGTGTGGTCTGGCATTTTCGTGCAGCAGGCAGACTCCCTTTGTCAGCATACCTCTCCTCTTGTTCTGAATCGCCCTCCGCAATTTTTTAGGGTCTCACAGTATCTTGCAGAGTTGATGGTCTCCCCTTGAGGCATATATTCAATTTAAATTATGCCTTGACAGTCCCAAAACACGGATGCCATGATTTTCTTGGCTGAAATTGTGGTTTTGAACTTTTTGGCGGAGGGTGAAGAGGTGTGACGCCACTGTTGACACTCCCTTTTGGTTTCAGGCGTGTAGTGTGCAACCCAAGTTTCATCTCCAGTAACGATGGAGCGGAGAAATTCATCTCCATGGAGTTTGCAGCGCCTCAAAAACTCTTGCCCGGCCTCCACTCGATTCAACTTGTGTTGGTCTGTCAGCTGTTTTGGGACCCACCTCGCGGACAGTTTCCGATATCCGAGGGTTTCTGTGATGTTTTCGTGTAGTAGAGATCTGGAGATTTGCGGAAACATCGCAGAAAGTTCATCCACAGTCAATCTGCGATCGTCACGGAGCGCATTTTCGATTTTTTCCACAATTTCGTCAGTCACAATTGAAGGTCTTCCGCTCCTCTGATCATCATGCACAGACGTACGACCGTTTTTAAACTCGCGACACCACTTGTACACACTCGTACGATTCATAGCTTTATCACCATATGCAGTTTTCACCTCATTATAAACCTCAACCGGAGGTTTTCCCTTCCAAACGAGATAACGGATGACGCCGCGTATTTCGCACTTGGCGGGAGATTGAATTGACATTTTTCACGAAACTTGTTGTCGCGTCGACACTTCCCAACGTTATGACCTCGAACCGGTCTCGTTGCGGAGGGGAAGGGTCAGGCTACACGGAAGTGTAGCCAACATGTCGAAAATAAAATCCATCCGGTCGTGAGAGCCTCAGTACACTTACTTTCTGGATACGCCTCGTAATTAAAATTATTGACAAATAATACAACTTTACCTTGAACTAACATGAAGATACAGAAGCAGTAGTAATAATAGATTACAGTCATTGTTTAAAATTCCTCATCCAGTGCTGGAGTCGATTTCACAAAAGATGGGTAAATGTTTAAATAATGTTATAGTTGAGGAGATTGACAACATTGTTATTAATTTCAAAATGTATATTTAAATATCACGTGTAACTAATTTACTAACAATTAAATCATATATTCATTTGTGATTTTTTTTCAATATCAAACCATTTCATTGTTTCTTACATTTGCAACAATCATTCTCAAAGCTATCTCTCATATAATTTTACTTTGCAATTCACCTTCATTCATGCACTTTCCTAAAATTATGTACTTTAAAAAAAAAATTATAAAAAAAATCCACAAAAATACTTTAAATTGCAATCATTTTTTAAATAAATGTATATGAAACGAGCACTAAAGAAAAATAAAATAAGCGTATATATGACAAGACAAAAGTGATATGACACATAAAAAATTTCCTCGAAATCTACAATTTTCCCGTTTAATGACGAATTCTCGAACTCGAAAAGCGGACTCACCCAATCCATTTTATGAAGGGCAAAAACAAAAACTTACGGAAGTCGGTAAACGGCATTTATACGTAACAACGCTGACGCACTGGGGGATATTGTAGATATAGTTTTCACTATCCCTCGGGTTTACCGAAGGAAAGGGGAGTCGGACCCCACTGCACACCCCTTGGACAGTGGCGTCAAGAAATATTAAAAAAAAAATTGTGAATGAATGTGACCATTTTCAAATCGGTCTACCGTTCGAATATATCGTGAAGTGAATGTTAAATCAGCTCGAATATGTCGTAAAACAAAGTTTAGACTAGATCGAATATGTCGTGAAGCTCAATACGCAGTGAAGTAAAGTTTACACCCGCTCTAATATGTCGTAAAGCAAAGTTTAGACCAGCTCAAATACGTCGTGAAGTAAAAGTTAGACCAGGTCGAATACACCGTGAATCAAAGTTTAGACCAGCTCAAATACGTCGTGAAGTAAAAGTTAGACCAGGTCGAATACACCGTGAATCAAAGTTTAGACCAGCTCAAATACGTCGTGAAGTAAAAGTTAGACCAGGTCGAATACACCGTGAATCAAAGGTTAGACCAGCTCAAATACGTCGTGAAGTAAAAGTTAGACCAGGTCAAATACACCGTGAATCAAAGGTTAGAACGACTCGAATATGTCGTGAAGTAAAGGTTAGATTAGCTTAAATATGTCGTGAAGCAAAAGTTAGACCAGCTCGGATATGTCATGAAGCAAATATTAGATCAGCTTGGATATGAAGTGAAGCACAGGTCGGGCCAACTACAATAAAATTGTCGAAAAGTAAAGGTAAACCAGCTCGAATATGTTGTGAAGTAAAGGTTAGACCGGCTCGAATACACCGTGACGCAAAGTTTAGATTACCTCGAATATGTCGTGAAGTAAAAGTTAGACCGGCTCGAATACACCGTGACGCAAAGTTTAGGCCAACTCGAATATGTCGTGAAGTAGATTAGCTCGAATATGTCGTGAAGTAAAATTAAGACCAGCTCGAATATGTCGCAAAATAAATATTGGAACATCTCGAATATGAGTATGACGTAAAGTAAAGATTAGACCCGTTCGACTACGTCGTGAAGTTACTTTTGGGCTGCTGGGATGGTGGTGCAGCCCCTTACACCCAAATACAGTCCCTTATATGTACAATGAAAGTGTTATATAACACTAAAAAAATATTAGCATATAATAAAATCAATCCACTCTGCTTTTCTAAATAAAATGTATAAAAAATACCTGCTACAAGTACCTTATTTAAAAGGGTTACGATTTAAAACTATATTATCTCAACTTAGTTCAGAAAAACATAACATGTTAACGAGGTTGTCAATGTATAAAAAAACTTGTTATAAAGAAAAGGAAAAAATAACTCCGCCTCTGTACCCTACTACCTTAGCTCGGAGTAACGGTAAAGGGCTTAAAGTTTAATAGCAGCAGACCAGCTGTAGTCCATCCCCACGCAGAGAAGGCTCGGCTGGCCTATTGATTAAGCTCCCAAACTACCAAGTGCGCGGAGCCCGGAGCCTGGTGACATTTACATAACCACTACAGATAACGGGGGAGACTACAAGTCCCTAGAGCAGTGGTTCCCAAAGTGTGCGCTGCGGAATATTCCAATATTTTCACTGAAATGAGACGCGATTTTTTAATCGGACCATGGATGTGCTGATACGATGACAGAAAGCGACATCTAACGAATACAGTGCAAACCATGGCGGCCTAGCACATGGCAGAGGTCTTTATGATGAATAATCGAAAAATGAAAAGTTATGGTGGATATACTCTCAAGTGCAACTGTTATGTATGGTATGTTCTGATTTTGGGCACCGTGGAAAACTCCTGATACACCAAGGGCACCGTGAACCGAAAAAGTTTGGGAACCACATCCTTAGATTCAGTCGCATTGATAAGGTGGCAGGCAACAAGAAGATACAAATTGTCCTCCAAATCCCAAATCAACCCTAAGATCCAAAAGTTTCCGACCTAAACAAGTTACAGCGTATATTTACAGATACCACGCCATACATGGTAAGGTCAGGTTACAGTTAAAACCAGAGACCTCAACCCTCAGCAGTATGTCAACTAGGGCCGAAAAAAACCGTATTGCTTCGTCATATTTTGTATGTAAAAAATGAATATCGCACAGTTATCAAGTTTCTTTCAAAAAAGCGGGAAAGTCCGACAGAAAAACGTTATTTTATTTCGATAAAGATTTTTAAAAGAAACTTGATAATCGCGCTATATTTTTTTTAACATTTCAGAGTATAACGAAACAACACGCTTTCTATCGGCTCTAGTTGACATACTACTGAGGGTAAATATATCCAATTTTAACTATCTCATTGCCTCAACATGCGTGGGCGCGGGTCGCGTAGTATCTGCCCATACACTAAACTTAGTCGAGATCGTCAAATTTGTTTGATCGTCAAATTATTCATTTAATATAAAGGTATAATCCTACCGGTTTCAAGGTTTTCACTCATCATCAGGGGAGCACAAATAAGTCATGTTTGTGTTCCCCTGATGGTTATAACCTTGAAACCGGTAGGGTTTAGTAAAATATATTTAAAGTAAAATATATTTTACTAAACAAAATACTATCACACGCCGTCTCCCTATCGGGATAGGCAGAAAGGAGAGAGCGCCAGACTTTCACGAGCGACACACATCTTTAGCATCTTATACATTCTCATATAACTTCTACAATTATTATGACAATTTAAATTTATTTCTTTCAAAAAATATCGTACACTTGGTCCGAACATAGTCAGATCAGAAATTTTTGGACCTTAGAGGTAATTCATCCCAGAAAACCAAACAAGAAATTACTTTTGTTAAAACTATAGAGCATAACTTTGTGGAAAAGCATAATTACGCTATTGAGAGTTTTATTAATGGCTATCAACCCAAATTTGAGTGTTCCCAGCAAGTGAGTAATTATGAGTTAATTGAGAATACAGATATGTACTAGTAGGAGTACGATCTCGCTATCCAAATTTGTAATTAACATATATTATATTACAGTTTCGTTCTATACAATACAACCTGGCGGGATTATTGCCTAATGGCAATATCTTCCAATCAACCAGAAATATGTTAGAGGCCTTAAGTGAAAACCAGACTGGAATCCTTTTTAAAAAAATCTGGGTTGCAGCGGAATTTGAACCCGCAACCTCCGGGTCGGGAGACAGGCGCCTTACCAACTAAGCCACGAAGGTCGTCAATTATACCTTCTTCTTCCTCTTCTTTTAGGCATGTTGGCCTGTTATGATCCTGCATCATCGTTTCCCTCTTGTGACGTCGACTGCCAGCTGTCTTTCCATCTTTCGGGAGGTCGTCCTGGAGGTCTGCTTGCTTGAGGAATACTGTCCCTGGCCATTCTTACGGCTCTTTGTTCCGCCATTCTGGATACATATTCGTTCCAGAACGTTCTTCTCTGTCGTCCCCATCTGACAATATCTTAAACTTCGCATTTATACCGCGTTTATGAAAAAAAAAAAACTACATATTTTAACACCTTCAGACTTGGCGTCCATTGTAATGGACAGAGTTTATATGCACTTTGTCGTACATTTCTATTCCCAATAATAATAACAAATTATGTATAGTATTATCGAATTGAAACGTTTTGGGCGCGTCTATCTAAACTAATACGACATAATGTTGCATTTAGTGTAAATAATACACTCAGAAGCAAGAATACTTTTTTTAAACCTTCTAATTGATTCAGGTCTGAAGAAGTTCAATTAATTAGAAACGTGTTTGTAATGAAAGTTCTTATATTGGTTGACACAGAGTTATTCGTCAGAAGTATAATAGATGATTCAGGTCTGAAGAGGTTCAATTAATTAGAAACGTGTTTGTAATCAACGTTCTTATATTGGTTGACACAGAGTTATTCGTCAGAAGTATAATAGATGATTCAGGTCTGAAGAGGTTCAATTAATTAGAAACGTGTTTGTAATGAACGTTCTTATATTGGTTGACACAGAGTTATTCGTCAGAAGTATAATAGATGATTCAGGTCTGAAGAGGTTCAATTAATTAGAAACGTGTTTGTAATGAAAGTTATTATATTGATTGACACAGAGTTATTCGTCAGAAGTATAGATGGGATATCTATCAAGATTTAGAAACCGTCAAGTTTTTAAATAAAATGAAAATATAAACAAGCTAAAAGCCGGCTTTTGATTTGACACGCTGTTTTGGAAGTAGGGGAATATCAAATTGACAATTAAAAAAGCTGTTTTAATGTAACAGAACTAAGAAGTTAATTAAACTTAACTTGGATATTGTTAACATATCGTATTTCTGAAAAACACATAAGTTCTAAGAGTTGAAATGTTGTACATAAAAGTAGAATACTGGATCATTTTAATTTAATTTTCAGGTAAATAACTGTTAGTTAACTGAAGCAAGATAACTTCTTGCAATTCTGTGTATCGTTAAAACTTTCATTGAAAGTAGTATTAAAATTTAGAAGTTATTTTAATGACTGGCCGTTTCATTACATGAACAACGTTGTTCATGTAATGAAACGGCCACATGGAACAACGTTGTTCATGTAATGTCGTTGCAACAAGGTGTTGTGGGATGAGCCCAGACATTTTGGTGACTTCTCTCTTGAGTGTGTTTTTTTTCCTTTACCTCAGAATGGGTGTGTTATTGCGGGATATACCATATACTGTATTTTGCATGCATTTTTTTTGTCTGCGATCTATTATTTTATTAACTGAAATAACTTTAAATCTACATGTACAATACAGGGGGAATGGGCTGAAAAATATCTAATGTGCTTGCGGCCCCTATTGGTGGGGTTGTATGATACATGCAATCTCAGAATATGTTTATATGTATTTTCTTCGGCATTATCTTGAGATATACACGTACCATACATGCAATTTCAGAATATGAGATATACACGTACCATACATGCAATTTCAGAATATGAGATATACACGTACCATACATGCAATTTCAGAATATGAGATATACACGTACCATACATGCAATTTCAGAATATGTACATACTATGTTGCTGTCAAAAAAACTTATATTTTTGTTTATAAATGCGAATTTGCAATGTTCGATAGCGTTTGTTACACGGAAAAAGCTACTTTTGTTGTTAATGCGAGTGTTTGCCATGGGTGTTTAAATACATTGTATTACACTTTCCTAGTATGCAGTACAACCCGACGAGCTTATCGCCATGTAGCAATATCTTCCGACTAACCAGAAATACGTTCGAGACGCCAGACTTTCCTATAGCGACACACCGTCTTTCGCATGTTCCACATTCTCATACAGCTCCTGCGATTCCCATGACGTTTTTGACATTTTCTTTTTTTCTTCAAAAAATAAAGTCCACTTTATACAATCATAGTTTCATTGGTATTTATCTACCAAGCCTTCCACTTATATTTGCACTCTATATTTGTTTTGTTCGTCTGTCTTTATTCATTGGTTCAACGTGCCCAACCATCTCAGAATTGTCTTATTCATCTTGCTCAACACAAACTAAACAAATAAGAATATTTTTAATGTATCTTGGTATCACGCTGTAACCATCAATATTACGAAGGTTTCTCTGCCCATATGCGTAACGTTACAATATGTAGATACCTGACCACTCGGTCGAACAGCCGACTGGTCAATGCCAACTGAACCCGTTCGTCCTTAGTTTTTGCTATTCGAGCGATAACTCAACAACGGCGCACTGAACGGTGTGATGCAACAGCGCACCATACCCGTGTACTCCCGAGTGCAGAAGGTAATCAATAAATTAACCCCTTGGGGGAAAAAACTTTCTCCATGATTGGAACACGAGTGTTTGTAACACGAAATGGATACAGATAACATCAGACCTGGATTCCACTCAATTCATGGGTATCATGGAAAAAAGGTGATCAGCGAAAAAAAAAAAAACATTGCAATACTTTATATAGTGCGTTTTGTTCAAATTTATCCTCCTCAGTCAAGAATATCGCAAGGGGATTTTAAAGAATAAATTATAAATAATAAACACATTTGAGTTGTAAGGGTTCCCGGGTATTTCTATAACACTTTCGTTGTACACAGTACAACCTGGTTGTTTTTTTGTCGTGTGTCTTACAACCAACCATAAAGATGTCGAAGAGAACTTAAGTGAAAATCAGACTTGGATATTTTTTTTAAATAAAATGGGATCCAACGGGACTCGAACTCATAATCCTCGAATTTAAATTCGAGACAAGCGTCTTATTAACTGGGTCATGGAGGACGTGTTCTTCTCATGCATAGAAAATATGCTTTCAATAGTCCCATGGCGTGTGGACTTGAATCGTATTTATTTATACTTATCTTATTGTAAAAAAACCTGGCGGGCTTATTGCTAGGTGGCAATCTCTTCCAATCAACCAGACAAAACTAAATAAATAAAGGTAGTTACATGGTCGCAAAAAGTATTCAAATGATTACTTTATGAAATTTATGAACAATACACAAAATTAAAATAAAAGTGATAAATTATCGATCAAAGGAAAAGGAAGGGATGGTGGAGAGGAAAGAAAAATCAGGAATGTAACACGTTATATTACTGACTAGAAATTAAGGTTTTTTTAGTAGCTTTTTAAATCATGTGAAAGACGGAGCGAGGTAGAATATACCATTAACTTAAGTGCATTAAGAAGAATACATACAATGTATGACAGAATACAGAATGAAGTGATAAGGGATGAATGTGAACTTAAGGCTGATGTGTTCAGTAAGATAAAGAAGAGCACGTTGAGATGGTTTGGGCATGTGGAACGAATTAAATTAAGAAAAACTAACAAAACAGATATACAGCGCGAATGTGAGTAGAAGACGTGTGAGAGGAAGACCAAGGAAAGTATGGTTGAATCAAGTGAATGGTATTCTGAAAGAAAGAAACGTAGAAATTGTATGGATGTAGAAGAGGCCAAGGATATGTGAATGGTTGAATTAAAATAGGCACTAAGTACCAAAAAAAAAACAAAAAAAAACTAAGTATGCAGTTTCATTATATATGACATATAGAACGAAACTGCATACTTAGTTTTTTTTTGTTTTTTTTTTTGGTACTTAGTGCCTATTTTAATTCAACCATTCATCTGTCGATATATCTCTTTGCCTACACCGGCAGGGAAATGGCATGCTGGTTTGTTTGTTAAGGGGAATAAAATAACGTTTTAGTAAACCAATTACAAGAGGTTTAAGTCTGTTTATAATTATTTTTAAACTAAATAAAAATAAGCAAACAAACTCATAATTAAAATTAACTTTTAAGTTATTTTTAATGGAGAGTCCGTAAGACAGAATTAATGATATGCGAGTGTCACTCACACCGAAATATGTCCCCTAAGAGTCCTTATTCAATTACAATAAATCGATCACGAATGAATGTACCGAGTATGTATAGTACTACCGCTCGAATTTCTCGTGACGATATCAGAGCCGGTGCCCATATAGGGGCATTTGACACCCCAAATCGCGATTCGAGACCTTAACGAGCCGCATGGCCAGAGGCCTGAGAGAACCAGATCTAGTGAAAGAGAACAGAAACGAAACAAGTTTCTGGCCGTATATTCTCATAAGTCAGCCGTTGATTATATGTGAGACAAGGTTGACCAAGTAGGCTGACCTGGATTGGACACATTCTCCGAGCTCCTGAAGGCAGGTTACCCACAATAATCTTTCGAGACTATGGATGACAGTTAGGTAAACCAAGGCAGATGCTTATCAACTATGATACATGTCCCAGCAACTGATTCCTCCTCAAAGGAGTTAGATATTTTTCTTATTACAGGAATTCGCTATTTTTCTTCTAAGTAATTTGTATATGTACAAACACGTGTGTCAATCTCTTCTAAAGCATAAGGCCTCGGTCACACAGGTAAGAGCCTCACTTGATGCTTAGAGCTACGCTGCGAGTTAGGCGACATATCCTAGCGAACAAACGCACCGCATACTATCGCAATGGCCACACTGCACGCCACACTACGATTAGTCACCGAGTGAATCTCCTAGTGAACAGACGTGTAGGTTAATTTTATTGTAACCGTGATTTTACAAGATGACGGAAGTTTTAATAACAGCTGTGTATAAAAGGGAGTCTTTGTGGAACCCATCATGCATATTATAGAAAAATGTACCTGTAATAAAATCACTTTGGAATGAAGTTGCACAGGAAGTAAATAAAGATGGTAAGTTGTAATGAAATTGGTTAGTTTTGAGAGTGGCATCGATTGTTGACTCAACCGCTCCCAAATGGCAAATGAATTTGTGCGAAACACTTTGGTGTGGCCAAGCATGAAGTCATCTAGTATAAGAGTCACGCAAAACCTAGCTTAGCACCTAACGAAGCACTTTGGTGTGGCCTCGGCCTAAAGGAGTAGTAGGCAACTGTACCCATTCTAACATTGTAGGTTATAATAGCCACGAGTAAAATTCATATTCCTTGCAATGAACTCGTTCAACTATCAAGGAGTTCTGGATTCCTCTTGGGTTCTATCTACGAGTATATTCTATCAATATGATTGAGTTAAGTTCGATTCCACCACCACCCACGCTCCCACCACCACATAGCGCGATATATGATACACTAGACGTGACTATTGTTGATTATTTTCTCTCTCTTTCTTTTCGTCGAATTTGTTTTTCCAAACTTTTCGAGATACTCGTATCTGTAAATATGTTGAAGTTTCGATCTGTTTTTTTTTTGTATTGGAGTGGATTGATTGTGCATATGCATATGTGTATTGTATTTTTCTTTCTTTTTTTATGTTCCCCACAATTGCAACACTGCAAGAAATCACCCTTTCTTCTACGTAGGTACCAACCTATAAAATTTATGTGATGAAGTAACGTGCGGTTTCGAGATATTGAACCAATTGTAGATATATTCTAGGCATCGCATAACACTATGAGAAGACTCCACCCTAGTATTCTTCCGTATGAATAAAAAATCAGATCCAAATAACGTAACAGGAGAAATCCGTTTAATGAAAAAAAAAATTACCAAGTTATTACAGTAATAGAAACGTTGCAATTATGTTAACGCTGATTTTTTAACATATTCAGACTTGGCGTCCATTATAATGGACACATAGTTCATATGCATTTTGTAAACAACTTAGTGATATATTTCTGTTACTAATTATAACAAATAAAGTGTAGGATACTGTATTATCGACTTAGAACATTTCGGACGCCATCTATCTAAACTAATACGACATAATTTTTGCATTAAGTATAAATACTACACTAAAAAACAAGAATATTTATTTAAAACATTACAATTAATTCAGGCCTTAAGAGGATAAAATCAATCTCTGTTAGATTTGCATTTGAAATGATCTTTCGAGCATAAAAAAAAACAAAGATATACTGCCCTCTAGATACTCGAATCACAAACTCCAGAAATTGACTCGCAGATAAATGCATACTCGTACAATTCTCATCCATTTCATTCGACCACCTGTTGACTTATTCTTTACAACCGCTCGTGTAAGGGAGAATAATTATTTTTAGTCAACGGTGGCGCTATAGGCAAGCCGCACCTACCGGTACAAGGGGCGGTTGTGAGATCATAACCGACCGGCAGAACTGTTCATTTTTTTCTCATAACGGATCGCTGGGCGAAGTATTTTCTCGTATATCAAAAGTAAAAAAAAAACGAAGTCAATAGAAAACGCCGTATACTGATGCTGTAGACAAGTACAAGCGACTATCTGATTTACGGTAGATTCGGTTCCAGATCAGGTGAGCATGTAATTCGAAATACTAATTTTTATTACGTATCGATTCATCTATTGTGATGTAGTCGTCATACACTGGAATATTAGATAGATAACATGGTACAGAACAGCGGGTCATTATCCCAAAATATGCGCACCATGTCGAACTTCTCGCGATGTGTAACTATAAGAGTAGTAGCCTCGAACTATAGAATCCTGGGGTTTCACCTTATCATCAGGGGAGTACAAACAAAACTCCTTGAAACGGGTATGATTATAAAGTTATATAAAGTGGAATAAACAGTATTTGACTAAAACAAATAACGAATTTTTATATTGATGAAAAAATTAAATAAATAAATTTTACTAATTAAACACTCTATTTTTATTTATTACACATGACAAGAAATATACATAATTTGCGAAAAAACAACAGGTAATTTGGACATACAATTTGTATGAATCTGGAATTGTTGCCTTTCATTTGTCGTGTCCCCAGTAAACTAGGATTTTGCCTGTATCTCACTGAGGATATTTAGCATGAAAAAATAAATCGATACTTCTTTTCGATTTTCGTGACACAAAAACAAAACCCCGTTGCACATTCTCATCAACCTGACAAACAGTGACACTCAATTACAACTGGAAACATCATGCGAAATCAAACTCCTCACACATCATCACTCCAGAAAGACCAAAAATGTTCATCCCATAATATACCGCACACAATCATGAAAATAAAAACAAAAATATACAGAAATACAAATATAAAACAACAAAAAGAAATCCACACAAGAGCCCACACGTCATAAATCCTGAAAGCCCAAATACTCAAAATCCTGTCGCAATAACAACCACGCTCCGATCGACTGTCTAAATGGTACTAAAATTCGACAAGTGATGTTAATCCAAAAAGTGTCGCCAGTCTCAACGACACAACTCGAGGATCGCCTGCAATGTGATTAATTCATCAGACGCACTGGCCGATCAGTCTTAATGAAAGATAATTGCTTCGGCGAGCGCGTTTTATCCGCGAGTCGCGCATTCTGCAACGCGGGAAAGTTTGCCATCATCATTGGCGGCTGAAGATGCCGAGATGCACTGGCCATCATGCACACACCAGTCTGCCTGCAAGAATGGAAAGGATATTCTCCGATGCATGAGATAAACGAAAGAAAATTAAACGGGTGAATAATTAATTGAAAAATATCAAACATACTAAATATATATTTTAATCCACTTTGCACGGATTTCTCCTGTTACACAAAGAGGGTCTGCTTCTAGAGTTAGCTTATTCGTTAGGAAGAATATCAGCCAGGACTCTCCTCATACTGCTAGACGGTACCGAGAATATATCCACAGTGTCATTCAGTTGGTTCAATATCTCTATACCACGCGTGACTGACTGTTTAGCCATGATATTCGTTCTGTAAATTGGTATGTAGAACAGAGGGTGATTCCTTGCACGGCTATATTTATTAGGTCCATGTGAACTTTGTGCTTCTAGAATCGCGGGACAGTTAAAGCAGCCTTGAAAAACCTTAAGTAGGAATATCGCAATGGATTCTGGCCTTCTTGTTCCGAGGCTTCTATAGTTACACACCGTGAGAAGTTCGACATATAGAGCAGGGATGGCCAACAGGTCGATTGCGAAATATGTTTTGATCGATCGCGTGCGATGTTGCCAAATCTCATTAGCCAATGAGTTATCCTTTTTTAATATATAGATATGTCTACTCCAAACAATGAATGTATGTTATTTAAAATGTATGATATGTATAAATTTTCTATTCGTTTTTTAGCGTCGTAAATTCCTCTCTTACTTATTAATGTGTTGTGTTAAATCTCGCGAATTCGACATAGGTAGGTCGCGACTATTTTTTTTCGTAAATAGTCGATCGCGACAACAAACAAGTTGGCCACCCCTGGTGTAGTGCTACCGTTGTAAGAAGACCTCGGACGATGGAAGACTTCGCAAAGGGTAATTACATACCTTATTTTCAACTGCAACACATTTCAAATGCATCTTTCTACGTCTCCGCGAGACACTTAAAATAGATGCATTTGAAAGGTTGCGCAGGAGAAGAATGTTACGAATTCCACGGATGGCAAAGGAAACTTACCCCTCCATTTAGTTAATTTCACCTCACCCTGTACCGTGGTACCTCGGGTTACGAACTTAATTCGTTCTTTGATTCCGTTCGCGAGCCGAATAGTTCGCAAACCGAAACAATTTTTCTTGGGAGCCATAATGAGGGTTAATTTAATGCAAAATATATTTCATATATACTGTATATTATATATATATAAAGAAAAAAAAATGTATCAAGAACAACGAACGCAACGACAAACAATGTTCACAACGCGCGCACCTGAGAACTAATGCGTAATTGCGTAATGCGCCGTTACAACTAATTCGTGAGCCGAGGCATTATACGCAGGTCGAGTCAACATTTGTTCGGAAATTGTGTTCGTAAGCCGATTTATTCGTGACTAGAGGCGTTCGTGACCCGAGGTTTGGCTGTATATTGATATAACGTATTGAAGCTAATTTACAGAAGGGATAAAAGATTTAAATTATAAACGTTATATAAATCAGTTCAAAATTATTAAAATATAATTAAAATTCAAATTTACATTATGTATTGTATAACACTTTCGTTGTATACAGTACAAGCAGGGGGGTTTATTGTCATGTAGTCTTCTTTAAATATTCCAACCAAAAAGATTTAAAGAAAACTTCGTTATATTTTATTCCTATACTCAAGAAAATGTGCATAGTCCTTGTGACGTTTGAAATGTTATGTCTCAAAGGGATGGGGTAAAATCGTTTTTTTTACATATCCAATCGTTTTTTCATAAATGCAAAAATTGTTTTTCTCTAAACTGACGTTTTAATTCCTAATTTTCATTATACTGACTTTCTAATATATTGTATGATTTGTGTCTTTAAATAGGCCAAGATCCACTATGAATTAATACTAATTACGAACATTTAATTTTATGTATAAAAAAAAATCGAAAATCTAATTATCGTATACCCCATCCCTAGCCAATGCAGACTAACGTAGTGACTTTTAACGAACGTCGCCAAATATTATTTTATATTAACAATCTGACATATTTTTGCTAATTTGTAACAAGATGTATTAATTTGTCATTATTGTTATCTTTATGTAATGTATTTACCTAAATAACTTTATATTTATTAGAATCGAGGCTTATATTTTAAGTAAATAAAATAATTAAAATTACTGAACGTCGTTACAAGGTTGCATTGGGGCCAATTTGTTAAACGTCACAGGGACCATGCTACATTTTATTTAGAATAAGTTTGGTTATCATTATGTCACTAAGCGCTACCTACTACACACTATCATTAGCTATATAATAAAAAAGATATACAGAAGCAACAAACCAAAGGAGTAAACAATGTATTGTATTACGAGTACATTACACTTTTGTTGTATATAGTAAAACCTTGCGAGTTTATTGTTACCCAGAAAATTTACAAGAAAAATGTTAGAGGTTTTAAGTGAAAACCAGACTGGAATCCTTTTTAAAATCTCTCGGTTCCAACGTGAATCGAACCCGCAAACTCTGGGTTGGCAGACAAGCGTCTTACCAACTAGGTCACGGAGGTCGTCTATATATCGTCGTTGTTCTGCGAAAAGCATTTAAGTCCAAATATTGAGTTTTGAGATAAATGCAATTTAAGTTTCGGAAGGCGATGTAAAACTAATAAAACAAAATACAAACAGATGTTATTTAAAGACAGTTTATTTATTTATAAGAATTACTACAAAAAAGAAATTATAACTTAAAAACATATTACCTAAAAATTAAAAATACGGACACCTGTTTTGGACTTAATCCTTTCTTGGTGAAAATAAATGTAAAAAGGTGACTAAAACACTTCTAAAATATTGTTTTTTCTATATTATTTTATTATTTATTCCGAATGACTTGACGTGTCGTGGTTTATTAAGTCACGAACTCTTGTGCTGGTTGGCAGGGATGAATGCCAACTGTGGAATTGCTTCGGGATGATATGTTTTTTATCATTCCA
This sequence comes from Odontocerum albicorne, assembly GCA_949825065.1. Lineage (NCBI taxonomy): Eukaryota > Metazoa > Arthropoda > Insecta > Trichoptera > Odontoceridae > Odontocerum > Odontocerum albicorne. The sequence goes on from OX463865.1 coordinate 15,370,784, forward strand.
TAACAGCGAAACGATATAACTTTTGAACATAAATGTTTTTTTCCATGTGTAAATATTTTTATTTAAAGTAAAATGGCATCAAAGTCATTTTAAAAAAAAATACTTAAATGATTTTCGCAGAACAACGACGATATAATATATTATGATACCGAAAACAGCGATATTATCAAGTAATCCGTGGTTTAGTCGACAATTGGCCTGTTTTCCAATCCAGGAGTTGAGAATTCAATTCTCGGAGCTCATGTTTTTTAAAAGATTTTTACGTAATGCCTCAACGTTTTTCTGATTTGTTGGAAGAGATTGTCAAATGGTAATCAATCCATAGGCATTTTTTTAAAACAACTGTCTCTGGTACAAGGCATTATAAAAAGAAACGGATCAAAAATGTCGGTCATGGTCAACCGAGTCACTGCAGCAATGTCAAAAGTTCACCATCGAGTGTCCAAGAATTCCATGTCGGGAGAAAAGTCACGCCTTTTAACATCCGCCAAATAGGGACACGGCATTCATGGTCGCTAGTAAGACGGCCGCGGCGACGTGAGTGACGCGATGGCAAAGCATCGCTGGGAATTCCTGCGGGCCAAAACGCATGGCAAGCTACCAAAAATACATCGACATTGATAAACATTAGGGGAATTTGCGGGCGGAACACCCAGGGGCGGTTGAAAGGAACCGAGAATACTGGCGGCGGAAGGTGTAGATAGAAACAAGATATACAAAAATCTACAAGATGAATAGTATAGATGTATGACACTACACACATCCACTACACTACACCTAAACCCGAATGTGTTACTATCACATATCGGAAGATCTAATAAGGTTTCTTCGAAGTTAATCTCCCCTTGGTAAGTTTTCTGCGGTTTTCATAAAAAAATATGTTTTCTGAACATATGTAGATGCGGGGAAGTGCCTAATCAAATGGCCGCGATTTCTACCTTCCTATCCTTACACTCGACTAATATATATATTTTTTGTAATATTTTTAATCTGTCAATATTAATGTAATGTGTTCGAGTCCCAAATTCGAACGCCCTTAAGGTATGTTCTCTAAACGGCGCTATATAAATTATCCTTCGATTATTATAATTATTAGCTTACATTACCAAGGGAAGGCAAGTACAAAGAAATCTTTATAGATTTTACGATATGTGACATATTCAGCTTTAGGTGGAGCGTTTTTTGTGTGTAGTGTTCATGTACTCGTATAATGACAAATTTTGACAAGACCTCCCAAAAAAAAAGGGTTCAAGTGCTTCCTAAAACTGCACACGCCACTCATATAATCTTATTACACTTAGGGCAGATCATTCCACTGAGTCTAGAAATAAAATGATAATGTGACGGAAAGCAGGCAACGACATAATGACGCGCCTTCGTATCGGTAATACATAGCAGAAAAGCGCTCTACCGTTTCCTAAGCCCGGCACTGGGCGGAAGAGAGCGTCACGAAAAGCGAGACAAATCATATAATAATTAAACGACAGTTAACATAACAGAAATGGCGGGAGGGAGAGGAGACCTCCAACTTCTCTCGGGAAGAGTTTCGATGCCAATTATTTTCAAACTCGGAAGTTAATAAATACACACGGTCCCATTATGTGTGGTCAATCAGCCAAATTAATGATTCATTTAATATACGTGTACGTACATACTAAAATAAGTACTTATGGCTGTATCTCACATTTTTAATGGGTAAGCTTGGATGTTGTTACTCTAAGGCCGTGGCCACACAGGTAGGAACCTCGCTTGATGCTTAGAGCTATGTTAGGCGACATATCCTAGCGAACCAACGTATCGCATACTGTCGCAGTGGCCACATTGCACGCTTCGCGCCACGTTACATGACGATTAGTCACCGAGTGAATCTCCGAGCGAACAGACGTGTTTGTTAATTTACAAGATAGCTGAAGTTTTAATGACAGCTGTGTATAAAAGGGAGCCTTTGTGGAACCCATCGAGCAAATTACAAAAATGTACCTGTAATAAAATCACTTTGGAATAAAGTTGCACAGAAAGTAAATAAAGATGGTAAGTTGTAATGAAATTGGTTAGTTTTGAGAGTGGCATCATGTGTTGACTCAACCGCTCCCGACTTTAAAATAAATTTGTGCGTAGCACTTTGGTGTGGTCATGCATGAAGTCACCTAGTATATGACTCACGTAAAATCTAGCTTAGCGCCTAACGAAGCATTTTGGTGTGGCCTCGGCCTAAGCGTTAGAAGAGAATGCGTATATTTTTACGTATACAAATTGCCAATGGGAAAATACCGAATCCTTTATTGATTAAGTTTCGTTTAATGCTAGGATACTAAACAATTTTTTACGCCAAATAAGATTGTTTTCAGTGCCGTATTCACGAACAGGGCTATTAAGAGTATCACCACTCGCACACGGATTGACCTTGTCGAGTGAATTTTCTGATATCGATATCTTCCACATATCGGTGGATGAATTCAGGAATTTATCCAGTTCACAGGGAATTATGAATAACATTATTCCTGTCACATTTTATCTGGGACCTAATGATAAATAAATTATTTCACAGCCACTTTTGCTAGTAATAAAATTAAAAATTACAGAATATTAACAAAAAACCATAATTTATATGGTATTTTGTGTATTAGTTTTTAAATCTAATACTATAAAATGTCCATACTCGCTCCACAACGCTACATGATCTAGGAATACCATATATCAAGCGGCAATACATTTTTAAATTTAATACTATAAAATGTCCATACTCGCTCCACAACGCTACATGATCTAGGAACACCATATATCAAGCGGCAATACATTTTTAAATTTAATACTATAAAATGTCTATACTCGCTCCACAACGCTACATGATCTAGGAATACCATATATCAAGCGGCAATACATTTTTAAATTTACTACTATAAAATGTCCATACTCACTCCACAACGCTACATGATCTAGGAATACCATATATCAAGCGGCAATACATTTTTAAATGTAATACTATAAAATGTCTATACTCGCTCCACAGCGCTACATGATCTAGGAATACCATATATCAAGCGGCAATACATTTTTAAATTTAATACTATAAAATGTCTATACTCGCGCCACAACGCTACATGATCTAGGAATACCATATATCAAGCGGCAATACATTTTTAAATTTAATACTATAAAATGTCTATACTCGCTCCACAACGCTACATGATCTAGGAATACCATATATCAAGCGGTAATACAATTTTAAATTCAATACTATAAAATGTCTATACTCGCTCCACAACGCTACATGATCTAGGAATACCATATATCAAGCGGCAATACATTTTTCGCGGACCGGCAGGAAAGTTTTGCGAACTGACGGTTGAAAACCCCTGCTATTGTAGAGTAAACCGATTTTATAGTATTAATATATTCTTTATTTTTCTGTACATTTAAAATTTTTTTAAATATTTGCGTGTTTTGAAAATACATAATATTGATATTTCCTGAATGGTATACGACGTGTTGTAGTATACTCTCCTATTATTTATTTATTTAGTACAATGAACAGTTTTTTTTAATCTACCATTAAAATACTCTGACCGACCATAAAATACAAATTAGAATTTCGAGTGTAACATACATGAATACAAAATCAACATATATATAAATATTAACGTGGCCATTCAATGTGAATATGTTTCCAACATACAAAGAAGAATCAGCAAAGAAGGTACCTAGGTAATCTACGAATGAGGTAATTGTAATAACCGGGATTTGGTAGTTTCTCATTTTATCTCTCAACGATTTGGTATTGAAGGTCTCATCTCCGAGTTCCGCAGCATGCTTTTGGATTTTGTTGTCTGCTCTAATCACTAGCTAGACAATGTATGGTATGGTACTTCCATGGGATGGGATACCATTCCGATTTGAGTTAAAATCCATCGTCTTTGTTAATATTGTTTGGATGATTGTAGATTTCTAAAGCCTCAATGGTTAACCTTGCATGATAACTCTTTGATTTGCCGAGTATTTTAGGTTCAAGTGAGATACGGTGGCCTGTGTTTTTTTGCACACATCAATCAATACGAGAATTGCTGCAAGCATCAATCACTTTCGTTTCTCGTTCCACGACGTCTGGTCCACTTTAGGAGCGCCGCTTGGTGTGATGGATGAAGGCAAATAGTTGGAAAGTGTGCGAGCAATGATCGCTGCACTTCTTAGAAGAGTCTTGGAGAATTACTACATACCAGTACAATCGTACCTCGATTTACGACGCTTCCCATTTCCGACACCTTTGAATTGTCACTATACTAAATACTCATGATACATTTGTTTATTTAAACACATCAATTTACAATATACATATTTCTTTCAAAGCTGCCACCATCTTCGAGTGTCGTATTACCATTACGATTTTTTAAAACCATATTTGACACCCACGACTGCTTACTACAATATATCATAACAGTATTTTTTTTAGTTTGTATCTCATTTTATCATTTCCAGTTAAATAAAAAAAAACTTAAAGCACCGAAAACCCAACTTATTTTGTTCCATCTTCAAAATGACGCAAATAAACGCTCAAGCAATTTAGGTAAATAATGGCCGAAACAGTACGCTAAACTGTTACCTTTCATAACAGTGTACATTCAGCACGTTTGGAATGAAATTAGCAAAACAAGTTTTGTCCTAACGACACCTATCCGAGAAATAATAAACACGATTTCGGAGAACCCATTACAATGTGCAATCTGGAGGGTTTCTTGCCAAAGGGCAATATTTTCCAATCGACCAAAATTTTTTTCAGTGTTGGGCGAAATATTAACACGTGAGCTTTATTATTCAATGAAAATAAAAGAAACCCTTGTAAGTTTGAACAAAAACATGGATCATTTTACAATTTAAATATAAGAAATATAACAATTTCACCCGAGGTAAGGAGATAGTAGGGGAGATTGGGGGAACCAGGAAACACGCTACGTCACTGAAGGGAAATATAATGCCTTTAGAGGCGCTGCTTGAAACACGCACCACTAAAAATAATTACAATATTTCGCAGGAATACAAAATCAACATATTATTATTATTATGTATTGTACAATATAATAAACATAACCATGACTCATGCAGAAAACAGTACGTACATTCATACTAACAACGACCTTCGTAGCCTAATGATAAGACGCCTGTCTTCCAGGCTGGATCTTGCGGGATCGAATCCAGCTGGAACCTAACTTTTTTTAAAAAGGATTCCAGTCTGGTTTTCATTTAAGGCCTCTTTAACATATTTTTGGTTGGTTGAAAGAGATTGTCAAATAGCAATAAATACACAAGGCAATTTTTTAAAACTGTTTCTGGTATAAAATGTTATAAAACTATCAAAAAGGTCGGTCATGGTCAATCGAGTCACTGCAGCAATGTCAAAAGTTCACCATCGAGTGTCCAAGAATTCCATGCCGGGAGAAAAGCCACGTCTTCTGACATCCGTCAAATAGGGACACGGCATTCGTGGCAATAAGCCCGCCAGGGTGTACTGTATACAACGAAAGTGTAATACAATACAATAACTATCATTCATTTAATACAATCACAATAGGCCAGGACACGGGAGACCCAGTGCCATAACAAAGAAAAAAACTTTCAATATCCGCATAAAACACAAACATAAATTGAAACATGTTTTATGGAGATTTTGGAAAGTTAAAGAGAGAAAAATCAACGAGAGGAAAAAGAAAAATCCCGACGTGTTACGCTGTGACGCTGAATTAAGACATTTTAAAGGCATTGAAAAGTCTCCAAATATGGCCGGAACTGCAGTATACTCGGTTATTGTAAAAATAAAATTTAAATAACGACAGTTATCTGCAATTACGTAAATACGAGGAGTGCCTGTAGTCTATAGAAGCAGATATACTCGTTTTTATACCACAAAACATTTTTTATTGTTTTATTTACGTCTCGCAACAGTGCGTATTATGAAGTTTTTTAAAATTTAATTCTTCGTGGGTATGGTACTCTACAATACGTGTATATCCTAATAAGTGTTTCGTACATATTGAAGAACGTGATCGGGAGACAATATTATCTTCGGCCGCATTAAGCATACTTTCGGATTATTATTGATACTGTTAATAACTTTATATATTATAGATACATCAAATTAAATATAACCTTTCTTTCAGATTTTGGCCATTCATATTGGTCATTCTACATATTCCTGAATGGTTAAAAGAAATTGATAAAAGGCAATAAGCGTCGACGTCGTCGTTGCTGGGCCTCTTAGTCGAGGATCCCTTCGCCATTCCAACGTCAATTCAGTTGGAAAGCGAAGCTGTGCCGTGGAATTTGTTTTTTAATTGAGTGAGATGATGCATACCAGCAAACTCAACGGCCACACAGTTGTACTGGATCCTATGGTACACCTGAAGAGTGAGAAGATCAGTGCACATCGACATATGTTTTAAAGAATAGATACGACCGAAGTCATAGTCATACCCCCGAATACTAGGCGGAAAAAGGGCCTGTGTCATTCGAGGGGAACAACGCGGGGTTCGAATCGACGACCTTCCCGCATGGAAGTCCAGTGCGGTACAGTACCGCGCGGCTATGCAACTAATGCAATAAGCCCGGCAAATGGTGCTTTATATATGTTATGAAACATATTTTCTTATAATATTCGCTATATCGCATGGAATAGACGTCGTCAAGAGTGGCGGAAACGTCTTTAAGAGTTTTCTTAATTGGACACACTTTGAGAGATGCTTCAATTCAACTGTAGTGGCGTTTATAGAGTGCTACTGCGTCTTTAAAATAATCGTTTCATTCATCACCCGGTATATACTCTAATACAGAAAGTCCTCGACTTTCGTAAATTTCGTACAGGTACACTATTACCAATTATAGTGTATTGGAATGAAACGTGGATGTGAAAAAAGACTGGCAAGAGCCGAATGAATGCTGTAGAAAGACGTGCTCTGAGAAGAATACACAGGGCAGCCAAGTGCAAAAGAATACGGAATGAAATAATTAGGGATGGATGAGAATCTAAGGCTGATGTGTTGAGTAAGATAAAGGAATAGCACTCTGAGAGTGTATGGGCATGTAGAATTAATGGATGGAGAACTAACAAATATACAGTGCAATTGGATGAAGAACTAACAAATATACAGTGCAAATGGATGAAGAACCAACAAATATACAGTGCAAATGGATGAAGAATCAACAAATATACAGTGTAAATGGATGAAGAACCAACAAATATACAGTGCAAATGGATGAAGAATCAACAAATATACAGTGCAAATGGATGAAGAACCAACAAATATACAGTGCAAATGGATGAAGAACCAACAAATATACAGTGCAAATGGATGAAGAACCAACAAATATACAGTGCAAATGGATGAAGAACCAACAAATATACAGTGCAAATGGATGAAGAACCAACAAATATACAGTGCAAATGGATGAAGAACCAACAAATATACAGTGCAAATGGATGAAGAACCAACAAATATACAGTGCAAATGGATGAAGAACCAACAAATATACAGTGCAAATGCGAGCGGAATATGTAGTAGAGTAAAACAAAGAAAAATGCGGTTGGAACAAGATATTTATATTTTGAAAGTCAGAGATACCGTAGTAGTTAGAAAGTCAGAGATATCGTAGTGCAAATACGAGTGGAATGTGCAGTAGAGTAAAACCAATGAAAATGTGGTTGAACCAAGTGAATGATATTTTGAAAGAAGAAAACGTAGTCAGAGAAATCGTAGTAGTTGCCTGAAGTGTATGTATACAGCAGAGGCAAAGGATGTGTGTCGCGATAGGAAAGTATTTTCTGTCCTCTTTGCCTTTACCCCGATAGGGAGGATGGAACGATGGTAAGTATGTGCGTTGATTGAGATTTATTTTCAAGAATCTGATCCTTAAATAAATACATCTTATTGATATCTCATTTCTACTCCGCCAAGTCGAACATGAAAATAAATCAAGCAATGATGGCATGCACATGGTTCGATGTTCTTCCAGACGAGTCTTGAGCGAGTCATACGGCCGGTCCGGGCTGTGAGTAATGCTAGTGATGCCCGGAGGCGTATGAAAGTGGATGAAGCGAAAAAAACAACAACGCCTCTCAACGTGATTCGATAATAACTCATGCTGGAGCGGAGTTTTATTGTTGCAACTGGATTATTTCGCGAAAGTTATGGATATTATACTGTTCTCTTATAAAATATCTAATGTTTCATGACCTAAAAAATCACATAATTATAATAATAAAAGTCATTTCTATAGCACCGTTTATAGACCACTAGAGTTCTAGCTCGGGATTCGAGCCCATTATTATTTGCCAGTTTAAAAAATATTGCAAAATGAATATGATATATAATATATAAGTAAAGTGTAAAGATACGAAGGTGGTAGCAGAGGCAATAATATTAGGTACTTCCCCGCATCTGCATGTGTAAAGAAAAAATATATTTGGTCAGAAAATCGTTGAAAGCTCCCGTCGGTACAATGATTATTATTTTTAAGAATTGTTTCGCATCACGTGTATTCTGCCCAGAGATTTATGCTAGCAATAAATGAGATTAGTATAATAAACTAATAAAATGAGCCTCTATAAAAATAAAAGGGCAATTTATATAGCGCCGTTTAGCGGCGCTCTAACTCACCATATTATTGACAGTTTAAAAATATTTAAAAATAATTAGTGTATAAGGATAAGAAGGTGGTGGCTGCGGCAATTATATAAGGTAATTCGCCGCATATGTTTAGAAAAACATAATGGGTCAGAAAATCGCTGAAAACTTACCAAAGGAAGACGTAATAATAATAATAATAAAATGACAACTTCTATAGCACCGTTTACGAAGTAGACTTTTCTCAATGGCACTCACTTGGGATTCGAACCCATTATTATTGATAATAGTGGGTTAGAATACCGAGTAAGAGTGCCATAATTAAAATGACAAGTAGAATGTTATATTAGGAATCCCGTTGCATACTATCATCACCCAGTTGCAATTATATAAATAAAAAAATATTTTCATTCAAAAAGTGTTTCGTTAAACTAAGAAAAAGTGTATCGTTAAACTATGAAAAGGTGTATCGTTAAACTAAGAAAAAGTGTATCGTTAAACTATGAAACGGTGATTCGTTAAACTAAGAAAAAGTGTATCGTTAAACTATGAAAAGGTGTATCGTTAAACTACGAAAAGGTGTATCGTTAAACTAAGAAAAAGTGTATCGTTCAACTATGAAAAGGTGTATCGTTAAACTATGAAAAGGTGTATCGTTAAACTAAGAAAAAAAGTGTATCGTTAAATTATGAAAAGGTGTATCGTTAAACTAAGAAAAAGTGTATCGTTAAGCTAAGTATATCGTTGAACTAAGAAAAAGTGCATCATTAAACGAAGAAAAAGTATATCGATAAACTAAGAAAATGTTTCGTTAAACTAAGAAAAAGTATATCGTTAAACTAAGAAAAAGTGTATCGTTAAACTAAGAAAGAGTATCGTTAAACTAAGAAAGAGTGTATCTTTAAACTAAGAACGAGTGTATCGTTAAGAACAAGTGTATCGTTAAACTAAGAAAAAGTGTATATTTAAACTAAGAAAGAGTGTATCGTTAAACTAAGAAAAAGAGTATAGTTAAACTACGAAAAAGAAAAGCGTTCATAGTTAAAAGAGGTATTTGAATACAAAAAGTTATGAAAATACTTCAGGTTAAAATAACTACGTCCATTTTAATATAACAGAATTATTACGAGTTACAATAATTATTTTATGCGAAATCATAGGTTACGTATATAATTAACGATGATACGGCAAAAGGCATATAATAGATTGGATTAAATCTCCAATGGAGGTACTTTCACCGTTTCCGGTATTTGATCGCGGACATGTGTGGTGCGAATGTTGCACAGTTACTTTCAAGCGGTTAAAATTTAACTGTCAGTTATTTTGGCGCAACACTGACATTTTAATTGCATTATTTTAATCGCAAAGCCGGGCGAAGATACATACTAAAAAGAAAAATGCAGCGATTATTTTTAAGCCGATAATTTGAAACAAATCATAACATGGACGCGAAAAATTCATAAACGCGTTCAGTTGCCTAGTTGGTAAGACGCTTGTCTCTCGACTCGAGTTTCAATTGCCACTGACCCCCAAGTTAGAACGCCCTTGATTGAGAGTTGACTCTCTAAACGGCGCTATATAAATAGTAATTTTATTACTTTTAACCCAAATTAAAATAAAAAACATTCAGCTGAAGACAATTTGTCTCACGGCCATGCTCTTTAACGTATCCAATTCGAATACGTTAAAGGGTACTCTACGAATAAACGAACATATAAAAAATAAAGCGTCCTTTGATTCTGAACTCATTAATGAACTCCGAGGCCTATTTGATAACAAGATTGTCTTTTAGCCCAGGGGTTACGGGTTTCAGTCCTATTAGAACCCAACCGTTCTTAAACACGTTTGTTTATTTAGACAATTTGTTGTCAAATATAGAAATGGCAACTCGATGGTAATCTCTTCAAACCAGCCAATCAAGTGTCACAAATAAATTTCTATTACTGGGTGAAAGTTAAGATTATTTCGAAAAATATATTTTTTAAAAGATTTAAAAACGCTTCAACAATTGAATAACAATAAATATTTGCAAATGTCACCAATAACTGGGAAAGGGGAAGAAAGATAATAAATATGAGATATGGAGAAACAAATTTCCTCGTTGAAGTCATATATCTTACTGGTTGGTTGGAAGAGGTTGACACCCAATAATTAACACGAGAGTGTAATACAATAAATGAAAAAATATATTTTATTCAAAGCAGTCATTGAGTACTAGCGTTAAAGACGGTAGTGAAACGTTGACGTGGATAAAGATTGAAAGAAGCCGAATGAACACTATAGAAATTAGTGCACAGAGAAAAATACAAAGGGTGGCGGCAATGTATGCCAGAATACGGAATGAATTAATTAGGGATGAATGTGAACTTAAGGCGGCTGATGTGTTGAGTAAGATGAAGAAGAGCACCTTGAGATGCATTATGCATGTGGAACGAATGAATGAAGAAAGATAAACAAAACAAATATATAATACAAATTTAACTGGAAGACGTGTGAAACAAAATGCAAGGAAATTATGGTTGGATTAAGTGAATATTTTGAAAGAAGGAAACGAGTTGTATGAGGTGTACGAATGTAGAGGCGAAATGTGTCTGGTGCTGTCTCTTTTCTGCCTGTGACGTATATGTACCAATATGTAACGTAAGTGGAAGGCGTGTGAGAGGGAAACCAACTCTATCGTCTCAGACTACCTTGACAGGGAAACGGTGTGATGGTATCTACGCACGTACATTCAATTATATGAATAGACCTCTTCAAATTCAGAAATAAATATTATAATTTACTCAATAATTAATCAACAAAGCGCAAGGTATACGTGTACATGTAAAAAAAAAGTCCGCCAAACAAGCCGTGATAACAATGCACAAAAAAGCCAACCAACAAGTAGATTGAAAAGAGCTCGTCCTGGACTATTTTGGGGTGAATCAATACAAAGCCGAGCGCACTCGTGATATACGGGCGCGATGCACTCGGCCGACTCGCTCAAACGGAAACCGTTGCCCAGTTCTACGAGAATAAGCTTTGGTGTTTCAACCATCGCTCAGTTATAGGTATATTATGAGTATATTATAGTATGCTTTGTGTCAGCAGCGGCTGTGGTCTAACGTTTGGCATTCACGTCGTCTTCGTCGTTGCTGGGCCTCGTAGTCGAGGATCATTTCGCTATTCCAATATCTTTTCAGTTGTCAAGTGATGCTGTGCCGTGGAGTTCGAAAGAGAAAACTTTCGTTTTTTTTCCCTTCTGAGTGAGCTGTATTGCGTGGGGCGTCCAGAAAGTAAAGAACGTTTTGGCATAGCTAAATAAAAACGAAAGATATCAACACAAAACTTTATTTACAAAGTCACAGTACCTTACTCTATTTTTCAATGATGTCGCCATAGCTGTCAAGGCACTTATTGTAACCAATTTTTCAATTCCGATGTCATACACTTCTACCGCCAAAGATTTGAGCCAGGGTGTCACTTCTTGTTTGAGGTCTTCATCGTTTGCGAACTGTTTTCCACCTAAAAATTCCTTTAGTTTCGATAATAAGTGAAAATCACTTGATCAAGTCAGGGCTGTAAGAAGAATGTCCAAAAATTTCCCACTTAAGACGTTGAAGTTCTCGCTGTGTTCGTGCTGATGCATGAGGCCGCGCATTGTCATGAATCAAAACCACCTTTCCCGAAAACATTCCACGTCTCTTGTTTTGGATGGCGCGCCTAAATCGTTGAAGAGTTTCACAATAGGCCTCTAAGTTTATTGTGTGTCCTCTTGGCATAAACTCCACGTGGATCAAACCCTTTCGGTCCCAAAAAACTGTTGCCATCACGTTTCTGGTGTTGAGATTCGGTTTTCCTATTCTGAACACACATTTTTTTGTAGCCAAAGTGCTCTGTCACTATTTCATGTAGGAGCGATCGTGAAATTTGTGGGAAAGATTCATGTACTGTGTTTAAGTTGCCTATAAATTTCGATAGGCCGAACATTTTGTGCATTCAGAAAATGAATGACACTACGCACTTCACATTTGGCGAAATTTTCGATGGGCGCAGCCATTTTGAAAGGTTACAGAACAAAGACGCACGGCCGTTCAGCAACAAAACTCGGCTCGCACTGAAGCGAGGGAAGGAGCTAACTGGCGCGCATACGATCGCGGTGGTGGGGTATCGGCACCAGGGCGTGGTGCGCAATCGTTTTTTACTTTATGGACGCGCGTAGTATTATATAATACATACATAATACTTCTTAAGTTTCTTGGGGTTGAGGGCATTAAGAGCTTCAATCGTTTATCATTGCTGGGTCTCGTAGTCGAGGATCCCCTCGCCATTCCAACGTCAATTCAGTTGGAAAGCGAAGCTGTACCATGTAGTAAATTTTTTCGTGAGTGTGCCGTTGTTCACCAGCAAACTCACCGGCAGCACCGCTGTACTGGATCCGATGGCACACCTGAAGTGAGACGATCGGAGCACATCGGCATATTTTTCTTTTTCTTTTTTTAAAAGAATATATATTGATCGAAGTCGTGAATATCCGTATACCCCCGTATACTAGACGAAAAAAAATGCTTGTCATTCGAGGGGAGTGGCACAGCGCGGGATTCGATTCGGCTACCTTCCGAACGAAGTCCAGTGTGTTACCGCGCGGCCATGCGCACCCTCACACTAAGCAAGCGAATGCCTCAAGTTCGATTCCTGGAAAATTCACTTCCGGACTGGTTTTATTTTCATATATATTAGCTTGGCATGCTTTAAGCAGCGACTGAAAAAAACTCTTAATTAATCTAGTCAGTAATATAACGTGTTTCTTAATATATATTTCCTGATTCATCTTAACTCTCTACCATCCCTTATTTTTCCTTTGATTGATGATACCTCACTTCTTTTTTAATTATGTATATGTTTATAAATTTCATCAACATGAATAATCATTTAAATATTTTTTTGCGACAATGTAACTTATTTCATTGACTTTTGTTTGGGTTTTTGGAAGCCGACCGGCAATAAGCCCGCCAGATCGTTTTTACAATGAGAAGTTTAATAAATAAATAAATTTGAATTTATATTATGAAATAGCATATAACGTTATATAAAGAAATACTGAAAAGCAGCCTTCCCAGATTAAGTTCATTCATCCGAAATGAAAGATTGACATAAGTTGAAGAATTGCACCATTTGGGTAGTATTTTCTCAGATGATGGAAGAGTTAAAAGGAATATCGAACGGCGTGTATTGACAGGAAACAAAGTCAATGGGACAATGAAATATATATCAAAATCCGCTCAGACGCTCTCAAATATTTTTTATATCGGAGTCAGTAATTCATCCTCAGTCTCCTTAATTCTGGTTAATATACGATTTTTCTATATTTCGATTAAACCACAAGATAAATAATGCCGGTCGGGTTCTTTTTGCATATATGTATCCAGTTTTATTGTCTGCTATGAATCATACGCGAAGTCCGCTCTGGGCGGAATCACGTGATGCGAAACAAAACAGTTCATACATAATAATTATTATACCGATGGAAGCACTATCTATTCATAATGGTATTTATGAGGTTTGGGTGCGGATACAATGTTTAGTCTGTTGTTCTCGGCGTCTTGCATCAACACTATAGAGTTAGAATATAGTCTTACCCAAAGGCAATACATGCCTATTTTACTCTCATAACATACAATCGGGTGCCGAAATCAATAAAAGCAAAAAAGGGTTCAAAAACATCAGGCAATGGATCAAAGGTGGTTGTTTTTGCGACAGGAAGTTTGAGCTCTCGAGTGTGGCGTGTTTTAGGTGATTTTTTGGTCTGTCTGGAATGATAAAGTAAGTGTGCGGGGTGCGACTCGCGTGATATATACATGTGTAATTGAATCTCACTGTTTATCGAGTTGATGAGAGTTTGCAACAAGGTATTGTATAATCAATAAACGGAAAAAATCATCAACTTATTTTTTGTCAGTAAGATACAGGCAAAAGCCTAGCTTACTGGAGACACAACAAATGAAAGGAAACAAACCCAGATCCATATAAATTTTGTGTAAACTTTGAATTAAGTGTTATTTATTTGATAAATTATGTATTCATTACATTTATTGTCATGTACAAATAAATAAAAATACATCACACTCCACATAAAGCTGAATGTGTTATACTATCAAAAGTAGCGTCACTAAAACCACTGTAACTCAATGACACAATGTCGGAATGTCATGAAAGTTTAACACGTAACTTGTAAAGGTTGGTACTAACTGAGAATGGTATGGATTTGTTATTAGAGGCGCCATCTGTTAGTTAGTCCCGGGACTTATTGATGGATGTGTTACGATGAAAGACTAAGTATTGCTCTTGTAACAAAAATAGATTATTCTCAGAAATAAGAATTAGAAACATGTATTTTATTACACTTTCGTCGTATAAAGTGCAATCTGGCGGGTCTATTGTCATGTTGTAATATCTTCCAACCGATCAGAAAGATGACTCAAGTGAAAACCAAACTAAAAGATAAAATTTAAAAAAAATGGTTACTTACAAGTGTATTGTGTTTTAATAGGTTTAAGTTCAATACAATACAACATGGCGGGTATATTGCTAGTAGCAATCTCTTCAAACAAATAAAAAATGAACAGTATAAAAGTGGCGTTAAATGAAAACCAGACTGGAATATTTTTTTAAATAAATTTGCGTTCCAACGATAATCGAACTCGCAACCCTCGGGATGGAAGGCGAGTACCTTACAAACCAGGCTACGAACGTACTCGTAGTTTGTACGGAATTTCATATGTTCATTCCGTATGTACGGAATTTCATATGTACATTCCGTATGTATAGAATATCAAATCTTATCCAGCACTCTTAAATACGTCGGAAATTCAATTAATCTGTACCCAAACAGTTGAGGGTTAGTAGTTTGCCTAGCGCATGTCATCAGTAATTAATCTCTCGCCAGCGGCTCCGCTGATTAGGGTATTTGCGGTCTGCCGACGTTACATTACATTACTATGCTATGCTATGCCATGCCACGTCACCGTGTAGTACTTGCTAGTGTATACTCTTTTTAAATGTTTAATTTATTTATAAGATGTATTGAGTACAGTGAAAAAAAGCAATCCGATATGGTTAGCGAAAGGAAACAAAATAAATGGGACCCTAAAACATATATATTCGAACCGAACAGTATCAAAATCTGCTAAGATGATGATAGTCCACAATAGTATTTTGGTGCCAACTTTTATGTATGGCAGTGAAACTTGGACGTGGAAAAAGATTGAGGAGCCGAATAGCTGCAGTAGAAATGCGTGCATCGCCAAGTATATGATAAATGGGGTGACAATGATTAGGTATGATTGTGCACTTAAGGCTAAAGTAAGATGAAGAAGAGCACGATGAGATGGTTTGGGCATGTAAAACGAATTAATGAAGAAATACTAAGAAAACAGATATACGGTTCAAATGTGAGTGAAAGGCGTGATAAAGGAAGATCAAGGAAATATGGTCAGATCTAGTGAATATTTTGAAATAATGAAACGTAAAGTCACAGATATTGTAGAAGTTCTAAGAGGTGGAATTCTGGTATTAAGGTAGTATTTTCTCGGACGCTAGAAGATATAGGAAACAAAGTCAATGGGGGCATCAAAATATACATATACTTGAACTGGAGAGTATCGACATCTTAAGATGGTTAGTTCACAACCGTATTTTTAAAAAACAACTTTGATAAATGGAAATGAAACGTGGACGTGACAAAGGGACAGAACAAGACAAATAAATGCGTACAGTAAGAAGAATACATGGGGTGACAATAAATGAATTAATACAGAATTATAAGTGATGAAAGTGAACTTTAGGCTGATGTGATGAGTAAGACGAAGAGGAGCACTGTGAGATGGTTTCGACATGTATATTGCAAATGTGGCAGCAAGGCGTGTGAGAGTCAGACCAAGGAAAGTATAGTTGGAACAAGTAAATGATATTTTGAAAGAAGGAAATGTAGAAAGTGTGCGAAATCGCAGGAGTTGTTAGAGATGTATAGATGTATGTTAGAAGAGTAAAAGAACGCGAGACGAGAGAAGAAAGTTTGGCGCTCTCTGCATTGTTGTAGCTGGGGCTCGTAGCCGATAATCCCGTCGCCATTCCAATGCCACTTCTGTTGGAGAGCGAAACTTGAAGCGAGTGAACCGTTGCACACCATCAAACTCACCGGCACACCGCTAAACTGAATCCGATGACACAACTGAAGGGAGGTGATCAGATCACACC
This sequence comes from Odontocerum albicorne, assembly GCA_949825065.1. Classification (NCBI taxonomy): domain Eukaryota; kingdom Metazoa; phylum Arthropoda; class Insecta; order Trichoptera; family Odontoceridae; genus Odontocerum; species Odontocerum albicorne. Next base: position 15,387,628 of record OX463865.1, read on the forward strand.
GTCATGTTTTTTTCCGTTTTTTTTTTCAAGAATAGACATGACCGAAGTCATAGGTATATTTATACCCCCCCCCCCCCCGAATACTAGACGGAAAAATGCCTGTGTCATTCGAGAGGTGTAGCACAACGCCGGGTACGATCCGGCAACATATGTGCGTATCCAAACAGGAAAATGGCATGTATGTATGTATGTATGAATCCAATAGTATACCTGTTTCCATTGTATAATAAATATTATAAAACAGATCATTTTGTGAGGTGTGACATGCACGGTATTTTGTGACCTTTTGTGAGGTACATGACCGCGCGGTAATGCACTGAACTTCCGTCCGGAAGGTCGCCGGTTCGAGCCCCGCGCTGTGCTACTCCCTTCGAACGACACAGGCACTTTTTCCACCTAATGTTCGAGGGTATAAGGATACCTATGACTTCGGCCATATCTATTCTCAAAAAAAAAAAAAAGATCTCACCATTTCGATTTATATTGCTCTACTTTCGTACATACTCTTCTTTTAAAAAAAAAAACAATTATATACGAAAGTTGAGAGAGGAATGTCTGCGTTAAAAATAAAAACTAATTTTACCACTTTTTCACAACTGAAATCGAACCCTTGTCAAATATTTTTTTTACTTCAACGACACTCGAAAAATGATTCGATATGACAATACCAAAAATATCTATTTCTGACGAAATACAGATCCGATACTATGTCTATAACGATTTAAACGTAACAAACCGTAAATATACTATACGGGAACATAAATAAAAACTATAATATATTGTATCGTATATAAATACATTCCAGTCAATAGATACTTTAGTGTGGGCTAAAATAAACCCACATGATAAGTAACGTGATGAACAGCCCTTAACCTTCGAGTAAGGATATTTTCTTTTCTCAAGAGCATCGTTTCTCAGGCTGTGGCTCGTGACCCCACGAGGGGAGTCGCGAAAATAAAAATAACTTTCGTGTACAAAATCAAAATAGCACATATTTAAAAAAAAAAAACGAAGACATTTATTGTAAAAAAAAATACAGTAGAAAATCAAAGTCATTGGTATACGACCTCCGTGGCCTAGTTGGTAAGACGTCTGTCTCCCAGCCCCGGAGGTTGCGGGTACAAATCCCGCTGGGACCCAGGTTAAAAAAAAAGGATTCGAGTTTGGTTTTCACTTAACGCCTCTTAAACATATTTCTGCTTGGTTGAAAAAGATTGCCAGACGGCAGCCAGCCAGGTTGTACTGTATACAACGAAAGTGTAATACAATACAAAAAAATATATTGTTTACTCCAAAATGGTTACTATCTATTAAATTATATAGCTAGTAATATAAACTTATTAATAAAAGGTAACGAAGTTAGTTCGTTGTCTTTGCTGTACCTCGTTGTCAAGAATTTCCTCGCCATCGTCAATTCAGTTGGAAAATGAAACGGTGAGATGTTTTTTTTAAGTGAGCGATTTGTTGCACATCAGCAAACTCACCGGCTACACCGCTGTACTGGATCCGATGGCATACAGAAGTGAGATGATCGGAATACACCTGCATTTTTGTTTTCTTTTTGAAATAATACATATGACTAAAGTCATCTCCATCCTTATACCCCCGAATACTAGACGGAAAAAATGTCTCATTCGAGGGTAGTAGCGTAGGGTTCGAACCGGTGGCCATCAGCACGGAAACCCAGTAACACAGGTCGATATTCTTACTTATCGTCTTTGTGTTAGTACAATATTTGCGCAAACACGTTTACATGCATCAAGGTACCCCCCCTGGGGACGAGGCATCGAAGACTTATTAATATATTTTTCTTTTGGGGGTCACAAGGCTAAAAGTGTTGAGAAACAATGCTCAAGAGTGATGCTTTTTAACCCCCATAGACTATTTTTAGCAACGCGAGAACTGGAAAATCTAAAAGACAATATCTACTGGAACGTAACGTGAGTCCTTGATCGTATGATCGTTGAACATTTTCGGCCAGATGTGGGGGCGGCGGATAGTAAAGGACGTTATTTATTTATTTGTAAATCTCTAATAAGGAAAAATATATAAAGAAAACAAAACAATCAAGATGAAAACAAACGAACATCACTATCGATGGATAGTAGACGGAAAAGGAGATTGGTACACTTCAACTAGTTGAATTGAACAAACTACTGAGACCTTAACGTACTGTCACCTCTTTATAACATCCTTACCAGTCCGCCGCTTCCTATTATGCCGTAGAAAATTATCACTGACTCAACGATGCTTAACCCTTCCCTTACGGTGATAAAAATAATACGCGTGCTCCGGTGTTGGGTAGTGAGTACGCAATAAAAAAATAGTGATTTTAAATCGGAAAAATAAGAACATTCATAGATAATCCCCTTAATTAATTATAATTGAAGTTAAAAATTATAATAATTGAGATTTATTTGCTGAAAACATTAAAAAACCATCTGAAAACATTAAAAAACGCTCACGGAACGGGCGTACGTCTAACCTATTTGCAAGCCTAGAGGCTACTTGTGGCGCGGAACGTCAGTCGCATACCCCGGCGCTTACGCCTTTGCTTGCGACGTTGAGACAATTCAGTTTCTCGCAATTCAGTCTAGTATGCAAGAGTGAGATGCGAATATAGTGTCGCGCTTCCCGCATACTATTCACCTATCGTCAAGACGAGGCACTCGCAGCGTTTAAATGCGAATTTGTTTTCGATCTTTACAAAACACCTCGATGTAGTCGATAAATTCTGATTATTATTAATATTATTTTTTAAATCAATGCGTAAATATATTATGGAGCAATACCTAGAATCTTAACCTTGTATTTATAATATTTATAGAGATATTGGTGGTTATTAGAAGCAACGTGTAGAAGATACCCAACACAGGGAAGGAAAGGTTAATAAGGATTACTGTTAAAAATTTCATAATTAAAACAAAGGTGTGATTTTGACTACATTGAGAATGATGCGACCAAACTGAAGTAGTTATAGTATGTATATAACAGGAATATTTTAACTTATGTGTGTTGATCCCATCGACTTGATGTGAATCGAGACTGCGTGCAAAACAAGTTAAATCACATCCAAGCAGTTGGCCAGGGATTTGAACCGGCTTTGAGAGCGTAGGATAGTCGCCACGCCCACACGGTGACAACGACTCGACGCCAGTCTACAGAGAATTTGCTCCAAGTGCATCGATCGCCAGTCGCAAAGCTGTCTGGATTTGAGGTTGGATTAGAAGCCTTGCGCAAATTATGTTTGGTATGACGACACGCAAATGTATCGAGGGTTGTTGCTTTACCATGTCCGCAAAAAATGTGGATTCAGATTGTACAATTAACCTAATAATTTACGTATGTTATCATCAATATTTACTTTTTATGTATCTTATTATCAATAAAACTCGGTCTAACGAAAGACTACATGAATCAATTCTAAGGTTTTTAAAAAATATGCTTGCTTGAGAGTGTATTATTTACACTATGGTAAATGCAACATTATATCATACAACCTTGATCAAAATATGCTTGCTTGTGAGTGTATTATTTACACTATGGTAAATGCAACATTATATCATACAACCTTGATCAAAATATGCTTGCTTGTGAGTGTATTGTATTATTTACACTATGGTAAATGCAACATTATATCATACAACCTTGATCAAAAAGCTTTAGGACTTTATTCATAAAATCGAAAATACAAGTTTATTCATCAAAATCGATATGGTCCCCTTCAAAGTACTCCCCATCGACTGCAACGCACTTACGGCCAGCGCTTGATCCAATCCTCAAAACACCGCTGGTACTCAATTTTCGGTATGTCCATCAGAGCCGTCTTCGATTTTTTCATGACATCCTCTAGGGTGCTGTAACGCGTTCCGCGAAGCGGTTTTTTAAGTCGGTTGAACAGGAAAAAGTCGCAGGGAGCTAGATCAGGTGAATTCGAAGGCTGCTGGATAGTATTCGTGTTGTTTTTGGTCAAAAACTCATGGAAATCATGTCTTTCGCGATTTCAACGCGGTCCTTTTTTTGCATGAAATTGAGGTATTTCAGCACCAGTTTTGCAGCGACACGTCTGAGGCCCAAATCACTAACCAAAATGTCTTGAGCGGAACCATAAGCGATGTTCAAGTCCTCTGCCAGCTCTCTGATGGTCAATTTGCGATTTTCGGCCAACATTTCTTTGATGTTATCATCGGTTTTCGACTGCCACTGCGTTCGTCATCCTCGACCGACTCAAGACCACTTCTGAAACGTTCGTGCCACCGAAAAACACTTCTCCAACATTTCCAAGGTCTGCAGACCGTTAAATCCGTTTTTCACACAAAATTTAATGCAAACTCGTTGATGCACAGTTGATGCCATTTTCAAACTTGTAAAAAATCGAAAACACGCACAAAGGTAGATGTACTCAGTACAGCGTAACTTTTACAAATGTCAAGCTATGATGACGCTGAAATTTGGAGGGAAGTGTCAATGATAGATGTGGTAACCTAAAAAAAAAAAAAAGAATTCCAATCGGGTGACTGACAGCGCGACACGGTGGCCGGTCCTAAATTTTTTTGATCAAAGTAGTATTCATTTAGATAAATGGCGCCCAAAACGTTCAAAGTCGTTAATATAGAAATCTACACTTCATTTGTTATAAGAAAACAGAAATATACCACAAAGTTATTTAAAAAGTACATATAAACTCTGTTTCCATTATAATGGACGTCAGATCCGAAGAGGGCAAATCTGTAGATCGTTTTGGAACTTTGATATTTTTGGCGTCGGAACTTTGGATTTGATATGTCAAGATTGTGTACTTGCGGAAGTAACATACAACAGTTTACGCAAATAAAGCAATACAAGCACCGGCTTCAGTCGTCTTGGGCGGCTGACGGCATTTTGTTGTTCCTGGGAGCCGACGTGCTACCGTCGAGGGGCTGTGGGGCGACCGGGAGGATGCTGGAATCGGACGATGCCTACCAGGGGCACTGACAAGTCGATTCATTCCTTTGGATATGTTCATCAATAACCTACGAGTATATGGCTGAACTCGACGACGTATCTGTGGTGGCGGGGGATGGGAGGCTCCCATAAACAACAAAGTGAAGAAAACCGCTCAAATAATTCCTCAAAGTATACATAGATATTTACACTCCCCACACAGACAAACACAGATGACACAACAGTGGAAAAGGAATTCACTGTCATTAAAAGACGAAACACGTGGGTTATACTTTGAATATAAATCTTAGAACTATATATGTTTGCTTGAACGCATCCCTGCCGAACACCATTTTTTATAGAGAATTACATCCGTATATATTTTATCCAATTCCCAAAATATAAGCGAGAATTATATAATTATCAGCCCGCTCAGCTCTGTTAAATCGATAATTATTGAATAAGTAATAACTAATTAGCGTATTACTACCTAGGGAAATGGTGGGAGAGAGATAGAGAGGAGACTAGAGCGAGAGAAGTAAACACGTTAGGCTTATCACAACACGGGCTGAGAGAGCAGAATATAAATAGAGCTAATGAATTAATTGATTTCAGCCGTTAACATTGTTATTTGTGCGGCCCTAACTTCGCTGGGGCAATTCCCTGATGGTTCCATTAAAAGCGAATCACTCATGAATTATCGCCCTTTAACTAGAAAGAAACACAGATATTTTTGTCTTTACCATACATGGCAAAAATATAAAATTTATACATGTTAAGTATTGTATTAAACTTTCGTTATATACAGTACAACTTGGCGGGTTTATTGCCATGTGGAAATCTATTCCAACCAACCAGAAAGATGTTAAAGAGGCCTTAAGTGAAAACCAGACTGGAATCCGGCGAGATTTGAACCAGCAACCTCCGGCGTCTTACCAACTAGGCCACGAAGGTTGTCTATATATGTACACGTACATGTTTATTGAGACCGATGAAAGTGTGGTTGAATCAAATTAATATTTTGAAATAAGAAAACGTAGAAAGTCATAGAAATTGTAGGAGATAGATGGACAGAAGAGACGAAGGATATTTGTCAAGAGAGGCAAATATGTATCTCTGTCCTCTCTGCCTACGGCATCAGTGAGATGCCATAATGGTATATGTACATTTATATCAATGGCGTTTTGGTAAAGAGGTACAAGTCATCAATTACTTATTTGTCAGTTTGAAGTTTTGCAACACTAGTACATATTCCTGAAATACAGACCTCAGGTAAATTTTAAACGTAAACTTTGAATACATAAATTATTTATGTATTGAAAGCTCACCTTTAAAATTTACCTGAGGTCTGTATTTCAGGAATACAAGTGTTGCAAAACTTTAAACTGAAAAATAAGTAATTGATGACTTGTACCTCTTTACCAAAACGCCATTGATATTATAGAAGGTTGAAACATTTATAAAATTTAATTACACTTTCGTTGTACATAGTGAAACATATTGAGTCGATTGTCATGTAGCAATCTTTCCAACCGAGCAGAAATATGTCAACGAGTTATTAAGTGAAAACCAAAAATACACTTTTTAAAACATTGCGAATCGAAGCAGCAAAAGCAGCCCCCGGGCTAAAAGACAGACGCTGCTATGTTATGAAGATGGTCAATTAAAATTAAAGCAGTCCTACCTTAGTGATTGACGGTGTCCTAGCCTTCTGCGGCGCAGCAGTCTGCGCGGGAAGTGCCTCGCCCTGCTGAGTGGTGACGTGGTCGGCGGCCAGCGATTCCGGTACGGTCTGCAGCGTCGTCCTCATCGTGGCTGACATCCTACGGTGTCAGCGCTTCACCAGCCAGACCACCGCGCTCCGCCCTCCCGATACACCGATTGGTACTACTCCTGATGCTGCTTCCTCCGCTGGCGCGCCCGGCGCTCGCGATTTTGCCGGTAACCCCTGCTGCTGCTGATGATGATACCGACAGACACTGCATGTGTTACACCTTTAGTGTCCTCAACTCTCAACTCTTTCGTTTTTATTGCGCTATTGAAAAGAGTGAAAAACTAATCACAGACACCACTAATACAACTATTATTAATACGAGAGAGAAAAAAAAACGGGTAAAATCGCACTCTTTTGTTTAAGAAAATTGAAAAAATCGCGTTCTTTCGTTTTCGAAATGGAAAAAATCGCGTTCTCTAGTTTAGTATAAAATAATTTATAGAAAAAATATTCAATCACTGTTTTTGTTAAGCACTTTTTCCCTTTATCAACTGTTGAATTTTGAGGGGGTTCCCCAATTACAAAAACAGAACTATTTTTTATACATAATTAGTTAATATCTAGTATAATTTATTTATTTAAATATTTTTGTACCTATTTATGATTAATTATTTAAACACTTTATTTATATATATTATTAAGTAACACACCGTTAAATGATTTCTCACTTTTTTTTTTAAATATGGAAATACATATATTTATTTATTTTAGAAGCAAGAGGAACGTTTTTGAGGCCACTAAATTGTATATTCTCTCCTATTTTCTATCATATATTGCACTATCTCTCTCGTTCTCTGTAAGCCAGTAGTCTTCTTTGCAAACTGAAAAGAAAAAGAAACAAATTTATAAGTTCCAGTCATGTGTAATTGAAAAAGGTGAAAATAGATGCTGTCTTTTGGGTGAACAATGAAACATTAGAACGAGTCGAAAATTTCTTATATTTAGGTAGTATTTTCTCAGATGATGAAAGCGTTAAGAGGGATATCGAACGGCGTGCAGTGATAAAAGTCAACGGAGCACTAGAACATATAAAATCGAGCGGAAAAGTATCAAAATCTGCAAAGATGATAGAAGTATTTTAGTGCAGTACCCGGCGGTAAGTAATACACATCGGGCTTAAGAAAGAGACTGTCGGCCATAATCGGCTAACTGCGGCTTTGTAGAGCGTCGCCTCTGTTGCACGATACGCTAACAGTCTCGCGACGGAACACGTGTATGAATGACTGAGACGACGCTCTACAAAGCCGAAGTTAGCCGATTATAAATTATCATGATATATTATACTTCGAGTATAAATTATCATCAGTACTGCTTGCTGTTACTCTTAATGCAGCATCATATATCGTGCTGTGACCCGTCATGGTTATCCACCCTAGTTGAAGAGGGTTAGATCGACGTTACATACACGTATAATAAATTAAAATGTTATCTCATTCACTGTCAATATTTTAGTTAAACAGTAAGTTCCAATATCGCAGATTTCGTATTCCGACTTTTTGCATCGTAAAATTTCGATTTGCTCTCAGTTCATCATACCAAGGTTTTTGCTTTTCAATTGAGGTATTTTTCTGTAACAAAAAACTTCCGATTAGTCATTTCTTGAGGTACGAAACAGATTGGTTTTTTTGCGAACCTCAGACCGACGTGTTGTGTCAAAATACTTGGTCAATTATTATTGTCAGAAATCTGTTTTTAGTTGTCATTTATATAACGAGTCCATTTGGTATATATTTCATAACTCATTTATATTTCGCATTAGTGCCAACATTTAATAAACAGAGATTGTCTATTGGCCTTTACAATTCACCGCTCCTATTTTTTTTACGTCGTCCTTTACTGTCCATGCAGTGAGACTCTGGAATCAGTTACACACCAATATAAGACTAGCTCCGTCCTTGGCATGCTTTAAGAAGCGACTGAAAAAACTCTTATTAATTTCTAGCCAGTAAAATAACGTGTTTCATTGCTGATTTTTTTTCCTTTCCTCTCCACCATCCCTTCCTTTTCCTTTGATTGATGATATCTCACTTTACATGAAAAGGAATGTTCGAGTGATTGTCCATCTTTGTGGAGTTTGTGGGCATATGCTCACGCACGTGTTTATGGATTTCGTGGGGATATGTAGTAATTTGAATGATTTATTCGACCATGTAACTTGCTTAATTTCATTTTGTCTGGTTGGTTGGTAGATAATACTGCCTGACAATAAGCCCGCCAGATTGTATGTGCAATAAAAGTGTTAAGTAAAAAATTTAATTAAAATAAAAAATAATCGACAAAGGACAACTGTGCATCAAACACAATATCTAAGTCACGAATTTGCGATACTCGCAAAAGTAGAGTCGTCTAATGTGAAAGCATAAAGCGAGAACGATGATAGCTTAGTATAACGACAGGAAGGAAACGAATGTGGCCCCACTAGATCCTGCAGTTATCCCTCCGAAGTAATAAATTAGTATAAGGTTAAGCTAAAAATACTTTCGTAATGAAACGTAAAATGTTATGACGTTACGGGAAAAGGAGAAAGTTGGAAATGAAAAGAGGATATAATTGAAAAACTGTCACCAGACTCGGGCTGAATAATTAATTATTTGAAAGAAAAGTTTCGCAGATCTAAAAATACCGAAAAATACAAATGTAACCGGGGTGATAATGCGAACAGTTGTACTAGTATAAGGTGTCCCAAAAAAATGTATATACACTTTTACATCGTGCCGTTTACTTGAAGTTGCTGCAGGAATCATACCGCGCATTCGTAAGGATTAAGGGATGACTGCCGTTATTTCCAGCAACCCCACTACAATCGTGATGTGAGAGCCTATTTTGATGAAAATTTGCCGAACAGACGGACTGGATTTATTTATTTATTTAACAATTTTATTGCAAATACAATCTGGCGGGCTTATTGCCAAGCGGCAATCTCTTCCAACCAACCCAACAAAAGTAAATGAAGCAAGTTACGTGGTCGCATAAATCATTCAAATGACTATCCATCCCCACGAAATCTATAAACATATACGTGAGCACATGTCCACGAACCCCACAAAGACGGACAATCACCCGAAAATTATTTTTCATATAAAGTGAGATATCATCAATCAAAAGGAAAGGAAGGGATGGTGGAGAGGAAAGGAAAAGAAAAATCAGCAATGAAACACGTTATTTTACTGGCTAGAAATTAATAAGAGTTTTTTTAGTCGCTTCTTAAAGCATGCCAAGGACGGAGCGAGTCTTATATTGGTTTGTAACTGATTCCAGAGTCTCACTGCATGGACAGTAAAGGACGACGTAAAAAAAGAGGAGCGGTGAACTGGAAAGGCCAATAGACAATCTCCGTTTGAGCGTAGCGCTAATCCATGATTGGAAAGACGCCGAAAGTTTTCGGCGAGATAGAGGGGACGGCGGGACAGTTAAGGATATTATACAATAGATACAGTATGTGAATTAGGACTTAAAGGTAACATTGAATACACCCCTCGCTCCCCAGATCTGACACCGAGACTTATAATAGTCAGTTATATTATACCATATACCCCTAGACAAGCATTCCACATTTGTGATAAGTTAGATACGTATTGGATATTCTTCCACAAAATAATGTTCGACAAAGATAAAAGTTTCAAATTCTAGCACTTGTTAGTGTGGCTCGGTGAGGAAACATCGGTTTATATATTGAGTGCCCCATAAATGGATATTATCTAACCTTATTTCCCTTCATTTGTGAAGTGTTAACCTTTCCCTTCCTGTGCTAAAAAAAATCCGCGCGTTCCGGTGCTGTGTATTCAATATACATGTAAAAATGAGCTATTTAAAATCGGAAAAGTAAGAAAATTCATAAACAATCGCTTAAATTAATTAAATTTGAAGTCAAAAGTGATAATAATTGAAATTTGTTTGCTGAAAACATGAAAAAAAAACATCGGCCGACGTTCACAAAACGGGCAAAAACACTACCTCAAATGGATGCCCGAGCTACTGAAGCGAGAGAAGCGAGCGAACTGAGATTCTGTTTCTTGCGTTGCCACATACCGAAGTAGAGAGACGTGAATAGCGTCGCTTCCTCACCCATAGCGGTTTTTTAGAATGAATATACCTATGTTACACACTGGCACACGTTTGATTGTATTGGTGAATTTATTCCCGATTTTCACAAAATATCTCTGATGTGGCCGATAAGTGCTAATTATTATTAATATTATTTTTTCATTCAATGCGTAAATGTATTACGGAGGAATACCTAAAATCTGAACCCAGTATTTATTGTATTTATAGAGATATTAAAGTTTTTAGAAGCAATGTGTACTAGTTACACATCACAGGGAAGGAAGGGTTAAGGATGTTCAATAAGTTGTTAATGAATTAAATATATAAATTTAGTATTCATATGTGATAAACGTGGTATCATTCAAATTTTGATAGCGTGAGCTTACTGTGATTGCGTCTGTATTTTCAATGAATTTAATATCAAATTATCCTGGCTAAGTATCCTGGAGTAATCATTAAAAAAAAGAATGCAGAGAATGGACGTTTCAACTAATTTTTAAAATATTGTCTCCTATTTACTGTATGTGTAAGACGATATTTAAACACTCATGGATAAAGATAATAATTGTGAAATTAAAAGCTGGTTGATTGGAAGAAATTGCATTAAAGCAGGGATGATCAACTTTTTTTTATTTCAACTTTATGGGTAAATAACTGTCAAAAAAAGAAAATTCATTTCAGAGACGCATACATTCATGAAAATCTTTTTACATACATACCATCACGTCGTCTCCCTATCGGGATAGGTAGGAAAGAGAGAGCGCCAGATTGTATACACCTTTTCATACAGCTCCTATCAGTGTTGTGGGGTTCGCAAAAAAACGGAATCCAGAAATTTTAAATGTTTGTCTTCAACCCCAATCATACATAGTACATGCATTGCTAACAATATCGTCGTTGTTCTGCGAAAAGCATCTAAGTCCAAATATTGAGTTTTGAGATAAATATAATTTAAGTTTCGGAAGGCGTTGTAAAATCAAGTTTTTAATAAAATAAAACACAAACAGATGTTATTTAAAGACAGTTTATTTATTTATAAGAATTACTACAAAATAAATGAGTAACTTAAAAACATATTACCTAAAAATTAAAAATACCGACACCTGTTTTGAACTTAATCCTTTCTTGGTGAAAACAACTGTAAAAAGGTGACTTAAATAACTTTTGGGCATAAATGTTTTTTTCCATGTGTAGATATTTTTATTTCAAGTAAAATGGCATCAAAAAGTAATTTTAATCAACAATGGACTTAAATGATTTTCGCAGAACAACGACGATACGTTATACTAAATTACATGGCGTAACTACTTAAATTTAGTTTTTATTTAAATAATGTCACGGGGATTCCTCGTTATACGAGTAGTACACGCCATTCGTACTGAATGGCACACACATATTTCATAATTTAATTTATATAGCCAATAAGTTTTGAAATTCATTTTTTTTTAAGTCGAAGTTTAATTAACACGTTCACTGCGTCGAACACGTCTCCCGTGTCCATACAAAATAGCCTTGAATGTTGAGTGCACTCATAAACGTCTCCCGATAAGGATTCGTCGCCGGTTTCATGTGTTTTGAAGACACGAAGGAATACACTTGTATATGAATTTGATTTTTAACAAAGTTATGGGTTTTCAAAAATTCGCGAATTTTCAGCATCTCTGTATGACATTTTATACGCAGTGAACGTGTTAAGAATATCATGTCCTGACTTCAACTCTGATTCCGACTCCACAGCCCTGAAGAAGAAAAAAAACAGCTCGCTAGTCGCATAAAACGCCGTGGCGGGCCGCGGATTGGCCGTGCTTACTTTAAAGCAATAAATTCACCAGATGTATTCGCATGAAAGTGTTAAATTATAAACAAACAAGCTGCAGGTGGTCGTATTTAAGATAACACTGTCCAATTACACGATTGTCTCAAAACATGAACAAAACAAAATTTATGGATTTTTTCCCTATTTCTACTAATAATGATTTCTTAAAGTTTCCATCTTTGTATTTGAGGATTTAACGACTCGAACGACCCTGACATATTGTAAAAGGAATAAAAAAATAATTTGTCAACCACAAAAACAAAGAATCACAAAAAATACGAAAATTACTGAACCTATATTTATTGTCTTTGACCAATGAAAATGATACAAAAAAAAAACAAGAAACAACAGACTACTTAGTAGTGAATAATTGAAAAGAATAATATAGGGTTTCGATATTTATCGATTTATGCTACATAAAATATACAGGTTAAATCCGATTGCATGCAAAGCTTAAGTAGAAATATATACGGTAAAAATCATAATATAAATAGGGCAAAACCCGTTCGATGGCTGTCGTCAAAGAAAGAATACAAGAAATGAATTTTGAATACGGGAGAGCGAGAGAGGAATACTTCGAAATTTGAATCTCGGTGGGTCCGTGATAAATGAACAGATCGAAACTATACTGAACGAATTTTAAATACCTAGCTAACAATTTTTGAACCGGTGTAAAAAAAGGGAACGATGTATAAATTATATATAAACAAATTCTATATTTATGAATATATATTTTCATAAATGTAGAATTTGTTTTACTTCCGTGAATATTTCACGGGTTGCAACTAGTAAATAATAATTGCTAATATGTTGAGTAAGATGAAAAAGAGCACGTTGAGACGGTTTCGGCATGTGGAACGGATGAATGAAAAAAAACTAACAAAACAGCAGTTTTGTTAGTTACAGGCGTGTGAGAAGACCGAGGAAAATGTGGTTGGATCAAATGAATAATATTCTGAAAAAAGGAAACGTAGAAAGTCAGAAGGTTGTATGGATGTGGAAGAAGCTAAGGATGTGCGTCGAGATAGAAAAGGCGCTCTGTCCTCTTTGTCTAGCCCGATAGGAAGATGGTGTGATGGTATTTATGTATGTAATAAGAAATAATTGTTAAGAGGAAACAACTAGCACCCATAACTAAGAAACTGAAAGGAAATCACAGAAATCGTAGGAGTCGCATCAGATGGAAGATGCGAATTATGTGCCGAGATAAGAAAGTCTGGCGCTCTGTCATCTCTGTCTACTCCAACAGGGAAACGGCGTGATGGTATGAACAACTCGAAGAGCTCTACACCAGCGACAGCAAAAGATCAGTTACTAGCTGTGAAAAATCAGATAGGGGACAACAGGCAGAACATGCTTCATTTGCCAAGGAATCAACACATTCATTACTAGTGATGCCAATATATGAAGGAATCAAAACTAAAGAAACATCTATATTTTTTGACATCAATTGGAATAACTTGGCATTGATTGAGCAAATAATATGAGTTACTCAAACAATGAATGAAGAGTATTATCATATAGCTGACGTTGAATGAAGAATATTTAGGGAATCGGAGAAAATAACAATTTAAAGCAGTGTTAAACAATAGGAAAAAACAGTACAAACCAAACAACACAACAAAGCAAATCCATACAATCCAATCAAGAAGAACATCCAGCAAGAACAACTTCTTCACTTTACTCCTGTAAGTAACCGATAGATGAGATGGGGTATAAACCACAGAAGACACAGGCGAGGCACGTGGAAAAAACGGATCACATAATTATCTCCTAGGAAGACTTCCAAAATGATGGAAGATGGAGGAACATCTCGAGAGAGAAGATTCTGGTGATACCAGACCACATGTTCAACTTAAGAGAAAGAACATCCTTCAAGTTTTATAAAGCTGTTAAGTACAAGAGTTTCTTGCTTTAAGTCAGTTCTCTAAAAAGTCTCATTTATATGGTACTTTTGTCCAACAAAATGAATACTATTCATTAGTATAAGTCAAAATATTTTAATGTTAGCAATACAGTAATATAACTTTTTCTTTTAATGTGTTATTTTTACAATATTATGCACTTTAATTATGTTGACAGTTGTAATTGTCAACATTATTACAACTGTCAACATAATTAAAGCTTTCATATGCACTGGGCAAATGCAAAGAAATGTGTGATTTGCTGTAAGACTAACATATATTCCCTTTACAACGTTGATTTGAAACCTAACAGCTATATAAGCAAGGTATTCCTCTTCTTTGTCACCGTCATTCCTTGAATTCCCAGAAGAGTGCATTAACACAATAATCTCCGTTAAGTTAATGCACTACATTAAAAAATTTAAAATGGTGCTAAATGAAATAAAATTCTTGACATAAAAACTGGTTTATTAAATGAGTTTGTATTCTATAGATTGTCTTATATTTTTTCTCTAGATTTCTTTGTAACAGGCATAACCTGGTGTTGATGATGTAAGTCTGGGTATGCCTGTATTTATCTTTAAAATTTACATAAAATTACCAACCAGACCAAAAATAAACGAAACAGTGTTGAATTAAAATTGACAATGACACAACAATCCTTATTTTCTTTCACTCAACAGACAGTATGACCAAACCTCAAATGATATCACCCATAAGAGATCATATCATTGTGTAGTCATCTATCTACATTACTATGTAGATATATCTCCTACGCCGTTATTAAAATTAAATTTATGATTTTAATAATAATAAAGATAAAAGGACAATTTATATAGCGCAGTTATAAGAGCAAATTCTCCTCAAGGGCGCTTAAACTCGCTATTTGAGCCCACTATTATTGACAGATTAAAAATATTACAAAATAAATATACATATTAAGTTGAGTGTAAGAATAGGAAGGTAGTGGATGTACCCATCTGATAAGGTACTTACCCGCATCTGCACATGCACAAAAAAACATATTTTGTAAGGTAAAACTGAAGAAAACTTACAAAGGTAAGACGAACAAAAAAACTAAAGTAGATCTTCCTGTATGAGATAGTTCAGCTTTAGGTGTAGTGTTAATATACAATCATTAATTTTTAAGACATCCCAAAAAGCGTTGTGTTCTAGTTCTTCCTAAAGCTGCACACGCCACCCATATCTCTAACACTAAGAGGCCACAGAACCAGCAACAGCATAATGTCCCGCCTTCTTGGATTGATTTGTTCTAATCTATTTTTTTCCGATTTGCTCTAAGTTCTAATCCTCACCGAAGGAACATCTTCAGACACAGATTCGAATATAGGATAACACCTAATTATCCAAAAGTCTGAGTCCGACTAGGTGACATTTTCTTTTATTCTCATATGGTGCAGAAACTTAGACAATAAAGGCACGAGATAAACAGATGATTTGATAGATGCCTTTGAGATGTGGTGTTGGAAGCGGCTTCAGCGGATTTCATCGACTGCGAGAAGAACCAACAGCTCAGGGTTGATACGCGTTTTTTATGATGCAGTGTGCAAGAAAAATGGAATATTTAAAGGAAAATGCCAAAAGAATTTAAAAAGTCAAGGCCGTATGCTGCGAAATTATTCTAGGAATTTAGTACAAGTGAAAATTTACATGCCCAGCTCTTTATAAGCCAAACATTTTTATGAAGTATACTTTATCATTTATTGATTGTTGACAATATGCCTCCGATTCTTTGGACATATTGCTCGTGACCAAGGAGATGATAGTTTGGAGAGGTTTGTGGTTATTTTGGGAACATAGCTCGTGACCAAGGAGATGATAGTTTGGAGAAGTTTGTGGTTACTTTGGGCACATTGCTCGTGACCAAGGAGATGATAGTTTGGAGAAGTTTGTGGTTACTTTGGGCACATTGCTCGTGACCAAGGAGATGATAGTTTGGAGAAGTTTGTGGTTACTTTGGGCACATTGCTCGTGACCAAGGAGATGATAGTTTGTAGAGGTTTGTGATTACTGGAGGCGTGGAAATACGACGCACAAGAGGAAGAATTCCAATGCGTTGGACTGACCAAGTAAAAGACGCAACTGGACTATTCTTAACCACTGCCCTTTGAGCCACGGAGTGCAGGGATGAATGGAGAGGAGTCGTCAGAGGCTATCATGGGAGCCACAATGCTCAGTCATAAACAACACGACAGGATGAATTAATATTTTGTATACCATAGTAATTTACTTAGAGCCTAGTAAATATTATTTTGAATACTTATTAAATAAGAAATCAAAATGTTTTTATTTACAATTTTCAACTGTACTGTTTCTTGGTGTTACTCGATATTTGCAGAGTTGCTATAAAATTCTCATAAATTTCAAAAAGTTTTCTCGTTTGTGTATAGAAATAAATGAAAAATTCTCTCATTTTTAGAACTTAGAACAAACTGCAGTTCCATAATATTATGGATTAAAAATTACAGCTGATGTAATGAACTTTTTAATGACTAAAATTGTTATTGTCATTGGGTGAATAACATAGTATTCATAAAATATTACAATGAAGTGAAATTGCCACTAAGGGAATGGTATTGTATAAAATATACCATCGCACAAATGCATAGCGTATAAAGTGCTGGGTGTATAAATTGCCACTCATATATATATTTTGTCGTTATAAATGCTGGGGTATAAGTTTCAGTCGTACAAATGTTGGTGTACAAAACAGATGTCCACAGATGAAAAAAAAATCAATATGCAAATCAGTAACACATTTCAAGCAACATGCTCATATACCTCAATATAGACTCTTTTTTCTTCTTTACTGATTAAAAAGAGCTTTTACAAAAATAAAAACAACTTCATAATAAAATCTTTTTGATGTCTGTTAATAGAATATCACAACAATATTTAGAAATACTAACTTTGTGCTCTCCTTTATTAATATAAATAACCTAGTATAAACGAAACATTAAGGACAACACTGCCTTTGGAGTTGAGTAACCCTGCATCAACATGTGGAAGGTTTTGATTCTGCAAAGCAACTTGGATCTCGTTCTACAAGTGAGCCCATGTGTTTTCTATATCTCAATATCTATCCATAAAATTCTCAAAAAATCCAATTTTTGTTCTATGTAAGCGTTTCCCCAATAAACACAAATCCAAGTTCTTTACCACTATAAAATAAGTCTTCGACAATTACGTAAGTCTACTTGGTGAAGTTTGGTAATATTTTGTGGAATACATACATATATTGAACTTAAATATACATATTAATTTATTTATTTAATTAACGACACAACAGTGTCTTTATATACAAATGAACATGTGACAGGTTATACAAGTACTTAAAATTATTAACAAATAATACAAAACTTATCTTAAACTAACACGAAGATACAAAAAGTAGTAGTAATAATAAATTAGTCTTTGTTTTAAAATTATTTAATAATTATATGTATATTTAAGATCAATATATGTATGTATACCACAAAATATTACCAAACTTCACCAAGCAGACTTACGTAATTGTCGAAGACTTATTTTATAGAGGTAAAGAACTCAGATTTGTTTTTAGTGGAATAACGCTTACATAGAACAAAAATTGGATTTTTTGAGAATTTTATGGATAGATATTGAGATACAGAAAACACATGGGCTCACTAGTAGAACGAGATGCAAGTTGCTTTGCAGAATATAAAATAATTTTAAATAATGACTGTAATTTATTATTTATTACTACAGCTTTTTGTATCTTCATGTTAGTTTTAAGATAAAGTTTTGTATTTTTTATCAATAGTTTTAAGTACTTGTATAATCTGTCATACGTTCATTTGTATATAAAAGACACTGTTGTGTCGTTAATTAAATTAAATTAAAATAAAACTAAATCAACAAAAAAATTGTTTCCAATAATAATTTCATAAATAAATAGATAATATCACATTGCCTATGTAAAACCATCAATAAAATCAGCTAAAACAGTGCATGTAGATAATAAGTATGTGCTTCAGTTCCATATAACATAAATATAATAGATATTCAATGATTCACTGAGCAAGGTCTTTGACACTGACAATTACTCAAGTATGTACTCGATGGAGCGATAAAATAAATAAGAATAAATATATTCTATCAATGAAAGGAAACAAAGCAAAGTCATTCACACAAGGCAAAATTAAAATGTGTGCCGCAGAAAAAAAAAATTAGAAACTAAATAAATAAAAAGGTTCTTATGGTTGATTATAGGTCGTTGCGGGGTTTTATGTTGATCTGTCCGTTTTGTCACGTGGTAAACTGGTGTATACTTCACGGCCGTGATCGATTGATTCTAAGCAAATTGGTGGCCCATGTTCGACAATTCCTCGGGGATTGACTTTCAGATTGGTTTTCCTCTTTGACCATTTTACATCATAAATTCTTATAGTGCTCGCTATTAAGTAAATAGACATAGGAACAATAAAATAAAAATACAGTTTTGAATTGTAAATAAAATAAAATTAAAACCTTGTCACCTTAGAGGTGACAAGTGTAACAAGAGTATATTTAAAAACAATATTGAGATATGAGAAATTAATGAGAAAACATTATAAGAATATATGAATGGGTCAGAACCAGACATGACTATCCCACATTTATCTTGTTTCGAGATAATTGACTTCAAAGTTGCAGATCTATTAAAAAATGGTTTCTTTTCTGTTGTTTCCAAAATTGAACGGTAGATGTCTGCATGTTATGGTGAACTATAAACTTATTATCATGTTTGGTTCTGATAGAAATGGGCATAAAGATATAGCGTATGTGCCTAACTCTAATTTTATATTTTTGTGGATTAGTCAAGTCTGGTTCTGACCCACTCATATATAGTAGAGCATCAATTGTGGTAATTGGGGGACACTCAAGCCCGGATGATTGAAAAACACGGCTAGTACACGGACAAGCTTTCACAAAGTTTGACAGATACAACCGCTAAAAGCCGGTCCCCGGAAGCCCCGGATTCACTTATTTTCGTAATGGTCTGGATTCCGGGAAAAACGGCCAACTTACTAGCGATTTTATAACAGTTAAGGTTAGAAAAAAATATTTATCAGGATTACTAAGAATTAATTTGTACTACAGAGAACCAAGCTTAATCCAATTCACAGATGATTGAACCCCGGATAATGGGCATTGTACTGTATGTTATATCTTAAACATTAAAAAAAATAGTAACAATTTTCCCTTGAAGGAGTTTAACGACACATGAAAAATGTCTATCTGAAGGGACACACTGTTGAAAAGTGAGTTTGCTCTACCAACGGGAATTTCCAAAAGTAGTATGGTTCTGTACAGAGGTTGACAAAACAATCTGAGTGCGTTGCCTCAGATAATTATCCAGAACGTACAAATCGAGGGTATCCAAGACGGTTGGTTTTATTAAATAACTCAAAGCAGGCAAAGTGAGCAGCTCATCGCAAGGATCTTCCACTCCCTAGTGTTCTATAGGATTACATTTCCTGTAAAAATACACTATGATAGAGCCAAGACTATAGTTCATTTTCTCTCTGTAGAAATGTGGATGTAGAGACAGCGTTCGCCCTCGGGTCATTCAACTTCTTACGGACTAGGCCACAGAGGTCATATTTCATTTAGTTCCGTTTCGATTTTAGACCATTATTTAAGTAACAAAATAGAAAAGTATTTTTTTAAATATTACAACAAAAATATTTATTTGTTTTGGAAACTTGACTATCATAAAAGCAGTTCAAAGATTATTTTACTTGACATTTTGACATTTACAGTTGCTGCTTTATTGCTGACGACGGCAGAATATATCTGTGGTCTTGGGTGCATCTCTGATCAATGGAAAAATGGCTAATCTGAGTTCAGAATACAGTTTTACTAAGTATTCTCTCTACAATAACACATAATCAGCATAAAACTAATAAATATACAAAATATTTTTTAAATCGTAGTATTAACAAAATATTGACAAATTACAAAGCGCCATTCAGAGAGCAAACTCTCCCAAAGGACGCTCTTATTCGGGATTCGAACCCACTATTATTGACAGATTAAAAATATTGCAAAATAAATATCCCGCCATTTCCCTGTCGGAGTAGGCAGTGGTCCGAGCGCCAGACTTTCCTATCTCGACACACATCCTTAACCTCTTGTATGATTCCTGATTACTCTGACTTTCTACAATTCCTTCTTTCAGAATATCTTTCAGTTGGTCTTAACATACTTTCCTCAGTCTCACACGTCTGCACTATATATCTGTTTTGTTAATCTTTCTTCATTCATTCCTTCCGCATACCCAAACCATCACAGCGTGCTCTTCTTCATCTCATTGAACTCATCAGCCTTAAGTTCACATTCATCCCTAATCAGTTCATTCTGTATTGTCATATTTCATGTATTCTTTTAAATGCACGCATTTCTTCAGATCTTTCAAGTCTTGTACCATGGCCATGTCTCGCTCCCATAAATCAAAGTTGGACTACTGTTATCTTGATGTCAGATTTTGATATTGTCCGGTTCGAATATATATGTTTGAGTGCCTCATTGATTTTGTTGCCTGATATCTCTCGTAACTCTTCCACCATCTGAGAAAATAAAGGGTCTTTCAAATTGAGCGGTTTTTCTAATTCTTGGATAAAACACAGACGGTGTCGCGAACTTACCTTGGTCTTGTGACATTTGAGAAGTGTAATGTATGACATTTATTAAATGGAGTCCTATACAATACAACAACGCGTTCGAAATTGAGAATTATTTTACGTATTGTAATCTCCGGAAACGGTGATGTCAATTGGCCACCAAGATCATATGATCTAACATCGTTGGACTATTTTCTTTGGGGTTACACGAAAATAAGAATAACCCCCAATCAATTCCTTAGCTGAAGGATGAAATTATTCGCGTTATTGGTGAGTTTGAACCGCAATTATGCCAAAATGTCATCGAAAATTTTGACAAAAGAGTGGACATCTGTGGATCTGCAAGAGGTGGACATTTTTTGGCATCTAATGTTTTTTGTGTTTAAATGTCATATATTATAATTCAATGACCAATAAAAAGCTTTTTGAAATCAAAGCACATTGTGTGTTTTATTCAAGAATAAAAAAAAATTAAATTAAAAAAAAACGCTCAATTTGAAAGACCCTTTACTACCTAAATAGCAGAATTCTCCAACTTGCTCTGATCTTTTATTGCTCATCCATATATTACATTTATTTTTCCCCTCCCACTTATCTATCACAACGAATTTGGACTAAGCAACCTTCATTCTTAGATCTTTATCATCAGCCTTAAGCGAATTTTCAAATTTGCCTTCCCAAAATATAATTTTTCTGTGATTACCTTCCAGACAGAGAAAAATTATATTCTGTAATTTTAATTATGAATAATTACACTTACAAATCAACAATTTAAATACCAATTTCACTTTTGCTTCTTGAATAATAAAACAATAAACCCTGTATGTATGTTTATATCAAGATTTTAAACATCGTTAGCTGTGATCTAAATCAGTGCACTTCAAACTTTCACAATGATGGACCTTTTTCTGAATTGGCATATTACTATAACATACTGAAGCAATATGTGACAGTAGCGATAAAAAATATATATATTGCGAGTGTTTATATGTAAATCAGTAAAAAATATACAGTTGTATAAAAATTTCTAAATAAAGTATAAGCTCAATTATCTGGACCTTGATTATTCAGATTGGGCAAAATAATCTAAAACAATAAAATGATACATTATACCAGACGAGGGCAAATGCGGCTCCGAGAGCCACATGCGGCTCTTCGTTGGGTTAAGTGCGGCTCCCAATGTCTCTTATAAAAAATATAGATACTTTCTTTCCCCATTATACTTGTATTTTCACGATTTTCCTTTCTAAATGTTGTAAGTGACCAAGATGCGCATGTATGAATGCAACTGTCAAAGACGGAAGTATTACGAATCAAATTGACATTACGAAACAAATCATTTCCACTTTTCAGCTCAACATCCACTCAATTCAGAATTGCGAACAGAGAAACTTAAGTCCTTACAATCTGGACTTCTTAAACAACAAGGACTCTTGTCTTCTTTTACACGCGAAGATGACACAATAAAGGAAGCCAGTTTTTTAATAGCGTGGAATATTGGTCGTGCCAGGGAGAAACGTCCATATGGAGAATTTATTAAGAGAAACTTAGAAGTGGTTAAAGTTTTGGATCCAAATAATACATAACTACATAAATCGGTGGCACAGATGTGAGATTTAGCTAGAAGTGATAAATACACTTTTTATTATATAATATTATATTTTTATTAAATAAATTTTGAACTAATTATTTTGTGTTTTGTTTCTCATTTTTATGTTTTCTTATATGTGTATTTTTTATACTTTATATAGCAATTAAGATTTGTGTAGAATATGTAATAAATTAGAATTAGTGTATTTAATACTACGTGAGAACGTTACAATGGTGTGGCTCTTTATATATATGAAAATCCAGAATGTGGCTTTCATTGACCTCATGTATGCCCACCCCTGCATTATACGGATGTTTTGTGTGACGCGTGGCAGCACACTGTCATCTATCAAAATCTTCAAAAATATTATACAGTTCACAAATCGGCTGATTTCCGAGGATGACAAATTTCAATGGTTACAGGTTATTAAGAAGTGGTTTGAGAGATGGGAAGAATGTGACTCGAGACAACATTTGCTGTCATGATAAATAAAACATTGAAAGTAGAAATATTCCTTACCAATAAAATAAATCTGGTTTTTCAAATGAATCAAGTCAATAAAATCAGAAAATTTTCTAGCAGGAAGTTATTTATTTAATATCATTTGTCCTTATATTTATTCATTTAAATTAATATTGTTTTAACCAAGATGAAGAAATGAGGTTTAAGATGGTGTGGTCTTGTAAAGAAAAAATGACTAAGCTGGTATACAATTCGGACGGGTAAAATATAGAGTGAGGAAAATGTAGCTGGATCAAATGGACATATGTTTAAAAAATATATGTGATTTGGTGGCTACGAAAAGAATAGTTACTTTTTAAGCAGGTGAATAATTGAATTTCTAACAAAAAAATATTTTCTGTAGACATATATTAAATAATATTTATTGTTTGAAGATTAATAGTGCAATTGTCTCTATAAAAATTATAACAGTTACTAAATAATACTACATAATAATTGTTTTCTTCCATTTAATTATCTGGACCACCTTCATCCGCATTTAATCCGGATAATCGAGGTTCTACTGTATTATGGAGATATTTAACAGAAAACATGTTAATTTTTTAAAATTAAAAACGTTTCTTCTTCCTCTCATCTAATTTACAAGGTTTAGCCTTTTCTCCCTCTCATCTAATTTACAAGGTTTAGCCTTTTCCCCAGGATGTATTGCATGTGCCTAATAGGTATGACACTTGTTTCAAAGCTATTAAAATGGGCCCTCTAAGATCATATACCATTCAAGAAATATCAGCCTATGTTGACTTTCCAAAACATGTTGATTTTAGACATTTTCAAAAAATGTATTAAAAATCAACTTCACGCCAAAAAAAAACATTATTGGTGCACTCCATATGTTCAAACTGTAAACTGACAGATGTTGTCGGCAACCGTGGTCTAACGGTTAGCATTCATGCAAAGCAAGCGGTCACCTCAGGTTGGATTCCAGGAGGATTTGCTTCAGGACTGTTTTACACCTTAATTTATGTTTTTCTGCAGCTGCTTATCATGAATTCTTATAGCACTAGTAAGCGACCCATAAAAAGATTGTCTAACAAAAAGCTGCTGCAAATCAAACTTGCCAATCATCTTGTAACTTTAATCTCTTTGTTATCGGAATGTTTGGTTTAATCTGTCAGGACTGTGTGCCAATACACACACACAGGCATCGTCAATGTCAATACTCGATCATGAGGGAGTGCCAATTGTAAACGGAAAATTAAGAAAATCTAAAGAGGTAAGGTGGAAAGTGTGTGTCGAGGTTGACATGGAATAACTCGTGAGAATTTCTCAGTTATAGCGAGCTAACGTAAACACAATAAACTGCGATATGAAAACAATAAAAAATTATTGTTTTTTAAATTACAAATATTTATTGCAAATATATTTGTGTGAAACTTTTAAATACGTAATGAGCAAAGTATTCAATACTCGGATTTTTGACAGTACATACGGGGTCTATCACTGTTACTGATCCATTATTGACTACTCTGGTATCATCTATTATGCTGATTTAACATTTCATGTCAAAATAGTCAATAACTGAACCGTGATTATGACGGGTTAGTGATGTTTAGTTAAAAGGGCCTTACTTGTAAAGAACTTTTGAATTTTAAGTCCAATGGGAATAAAAATATATATAAAATATTTCATCTGCAAATAAATTTATTTCTAGTCATTGCTTAGACAATATTTAAAATTTTTTTTTTAAAGGGACTTATATAATTTTCGAGTTATTCCATGTCAACTAGAGATGAGTAGTTCGAAAACGACCGGGTCTCAAAGTTCCCGAACTAGACTGATTGTTGATAATTTAAAATGAAACGAACTAAAGAACCGAACAAACTAAATACTAGTTGAACTAGAGCAATACAAAACTCAGGTGCTGTGTCAGTCATAAGGACACAACTGAAGCACATCTATTTAACCTAGGTTTGCATTATTTTTGTAGTATAATAGTGCATAATAGAAGAATCACAACAGGGAACAAAACGTTCTTCTCCATACTGCCGGTGTTCAAGTCCAGAAGTGTCCATAGAAAAACTAAAGTCACCCTGTACAAAACAATTATTAGAACAGCATATGAGCATATGAATGCGAAGCATGGACACTGACAGCTGAAACCGCAGAGTTGCTGGATGCCTTCGAGAGAAGAGTACTACGTAGGATCTTGGGCCCCATGAATGATGCCAAAACCTGGCGAATATTATACAACGACGAGCTATATAATATCTACAAAGCTCCCAGACTATCTGTACATGTCAGACTGAGCAGATTGAGATGGGCCGGACATGTGCAGAGAATGCCGTCATCACGAGCACCCAAAAGAATCCTAGAAGGACACCCGGGTGGGAGGAGAGTGGGCAGGCCAAGGCTGCGATGGGAGGACGATGTTGAGAGGGACACAACCCGGCTGCTACAGGCGCAGGATTGGAGGGTCGAGGCGGAAGACAGGAGGAGTTGGAGGCGAAGATTCACAGAAGCCAAAGCTCGATATGGGCTGTGAGACCATCGAAAGAATAGTGCATAATACAATAGTCTTCATATATTCATCGTGGGCTATTAGGGTACGCAGAGGTCAGAGTGCCAGACGTTCCTATCTTGACACACATCCTTTGCCTCCTCTACACCCATACACTTTCTTATACAACTCGTACGATTTATCTGACTTACATTTCCTTATTTCAAAATACCATTCAATTGATCCAATCATACTTTTTTTAGTCTACCTCTATCACGCCTTTCACTCACATTTGTACTGTATATTTACTTTGTCAGTTTTTCTTCCTTCATTCGTTCCACGTGCCATAACTAGCTCAGAGTGCTCTTCTTCATATTGTCTTCATCAAAAACTAATATTTTTAAAATATTAAAACACATTAAAAATCCTTCATGGATTTTTGCATATGTCCACCAAGTTTTGTCTTGGGGTCAGAATGAGATCATGAGTTGTGAAATATAATGTAAACACATGAATGTAGGGTTAAAAGTTGAAGTGATAAAATAAGTCAATCACATTTTTTGTTCATAAATAAATTAATTCCTAATCAATACCTATTTTAAGTGTGAAGTAAAAACGGAGTTCTGTGTCTTGACTATTTTGTAAACTGTAAACCGGGGTAAAGGTGATAAATGTTTTTTATTTTATTTTCCGTCAAATCATAATCACCAAAAGTTACTACAATAATTCGACATGAACCACTTTCATATAACGTGCCTTACTCTTCAGTTCTCAGTTTATACTGAGGTCATGTTTATTCAATTGAATTCACATCGTACAATCTTTCAACACATTTTCTATTTTTCTTTTATGGATTTGCGAGTGTGTGCCCTTTGGAGTATGGGTGTGAGTAAGTGTGTTGTTTGAAACTACAAATATTAAATAATTAATCAAATATGAATATGAATCAAAAGAGGAATGAAACAAAAAGTCACACAACAAACTAAGTTTTTCACCAACAAGGTCCAGGGCCTTCAATGATTAAACATATCCATCATCGAGAAATAGAACTTTAAGGTTGATTTCATCTTCATCTAATAAATAGGTTGTTCCCCAATCAATCCAATACAATAGGGTGTTATGATAGAGCTTTTGCCGTTGCTGGTCTTGTGACGTTGAATGGTCTACCTCCTAGTATCAAAAATATAGGTGTGCAGGTTTAGGAAACGTTTCGAGACAATTCTTTTAGGGCGATTTTATCAACATTTATGGGCGGATTCGAATCCTGTGTAAGAGCACACTAGAGGAGAGATTGCTCTCTAAATGAAGCTATATAAATTGTCCTTTTATTAATAATAAGACGAAAAATGTTGATCCTAAATAAAAAGTTTTTTCAACATTGTAAGAATAAAATTGTGTTGAGTTGACGCGGAATAACCCAGCTAAAGATTCCATACACGACGAGTTAAAAAGTACGTAAAGAGTTATAAGACAAAAACTGTGCGGTATTTCAGTAAATTGCTTGTGAATATGTGCCCAGTGACATCTTTGGTTGTGAAACAGAATCACTTTTAGGTTGAATTCACATATATGCAATTTATGGGTATTGTCGCTTGTTGATACTGTTTTTCCATTAAAAAAAAAATCAAAATTTGATTGTTTTGTGGTTTATGAGTTTAACTCTTCAGTTGTAAATAATGACATAAATGTAATCCTTTAATACAAGATGGATAAATAAATAATATTAATAAATGTACGAAACACAGTCTGAATAATGTAGATCAAGATAATTTAGAAAATTACTCAATTGTGTTATGAGTATTTTTCAATTACAATAGAATTTACATAGATTTCAAATTGGATAAAAATTAATTAATTTAAACAAAAATCATGCTTACTCGTTGATACCGTAATACCAGGGCACTCTCTCTCTCTTCGCTGGCAGACTCGGATCGTACCTTCGAAAAATCCCTTCCTGAGTATTCGGACAGAACAATAAACACAAAGACCGCCAACAATACGTCACTTTTCACTTGTATCTTTGCACGACCACACGCACTGTTCTCGCATTTTAACACGCACACACGAGCACGTTATACGTTTCTTATCTTGAGAATAAGTTTTTTTTTTTATTAATGATGTGGAAATAAAGGTGGTTAAAGTTGTACGGTTGGTAAATTCACTCGACAGAGGTTTAGTCTTCACCTCTGTGGCCTTTCGGAGGCCGGATTCTGAGCTCTTGGTGTTATCCCAAA
The DNA here is from genome assembly GCA_949825065.1 of Odontocerum albicorne. NCBI lineage: Eukaryota > Metazoa > Arthropoda > Insecta > Trichoptera > Odontoceridae > Odontocerum > Odontocerum albicorne. The sequence goes on from OX463865.1 coordinate 15,415,520, forward strand.
CCGCTTCTTACCTGGAAATAAAAAAAAATACATATTTAAAATGAATTTAAAATATACAACAGTGGCCGGTAGAAAGGAGACTAGATTTATTGAGAAACATTGTATTGTATTGTATTACACTCTCGTGGTATTTTGGTTAAGGGGTTCGTCATCGCACGTGTTAGCAACAATGCTTACTCATATCTAGTTATAAATATTGTTATCAAACGACATGTGGCTTAGTTTGTAAGGTGCCCGTCTTGCAGCCTAGAGGTTGCGGGTTTGATTCCCATTGGAACCCAGATTTTTTTAACAAAGATTCCCATCTAGTTTTATCTTAAGGCCTTTAATATTTTTTTGGTTGGTTGGAAGAGATTACCACATTGCAATAAGCCTGCCATATTGTACTGTATACAACGAAAGTGTAATAATAAAAAAAATGTTTTACCAGAGTGAGGGGCGGGAATATTGGGAATTGGGTTGAAAAATAATAATCCCGGAGGTAGGTTTTCAAATTAAAACAATTAAGAGGATATAAAATGAACTTCTCCAAAATATAAATTCATCAACGCACGTTTTTATAACCGAGAAGTGTTGTCAGAATTAATTTGCGAGAAATGTTTGCTTTACAAATTGAATAAGAAAAATATTTGGAAAATCATGACATCTTCTTACGAAATCTCGACAAATGAAAAATGGGATCTACACTGCTGGTAAGATGCACCAGTTCGATATATATATAAACACTTTTAACCGTGCCATTGGCTTTAACTTGCTGCAGGAATTTACCATACCACGCATACAAGAAGAGTTTAGGGTTGAGGAGGACTTTTATTTCCAGCAAAATGATGCACCACCCCTTACCATCTTGATGAAAATTTGAATTGAACATAGAGGTAGCATTGAATACCGCTCGCGCTCCCCAGACTTCACACCAGTGGACTTTTTTTATGGGGACTTATCAAAGATAAAGTTTATGGCACAAAACCGGCAACAATTAATTGAGAGCAGGGATTGAAAGAGAATGCGCCCGAATACCAAAACAAATGATTCGTGATGTTTGCGATTCCACATTATCAGCAGTGCATGTACCAGAATGGCCATCAATTTGAGCATTTGCGATAACAATTTTTTTTTACGTCTTATATTATAATTTGAAGGTAATCTTAGATATAACTTAAATATTGAATTAATAATCATTCAATGTGTGTATACATTTGGCATTTGTAAGCATATATGTGCATATATAGGGAACCACAGAGAAATGGTTAAGTTATACAGAATTGATTGATAAAATAACATGATAAACCAAGGTGAAAAATCTCGTGTCAAACAAAACCACAAACATGGATGTTATATTTTTGTTAACACCGCAATATCATGAGCATCAGTAAATTAAAAAAGGATTATGTTATATTCTTTTATAATGATATAAATAAGTTTTTTTTTTATATTTCAAAATATCGACTAGAATATATGCCAGAAAATAAAACTGGCGAAATAGGTAATATGTAACAAATAGTCCAAAATAACTGCTAATCAATCGACGTTCAGGCCCTTGGTACATTAGGTGAACTAAAAGGCCCAGAAAACGACCTAGGGTATCCGTGGGTAGATAAAGAAATCTACATTATAAACAAAGCTTTCAGTCGGATGACTTCACAATTGTTTGTGTTGGTCTATAAGACCTGTGTTAGAACATAGCCAGAATTTGGTTACCAATTATGAAACCCTTGCGTTTTTGAGTAGATTCGAAGACGAGCTACAAAAATTTCAAAATGCCCGATTTGACATATGAATATTATTAGCGACTGCGTTTTGAAGATCTTGAATTTATAGTTTTTTACATCATTGAGAAAAAAAATAATTTAATTTATTGTATCATGTTAGTCTAAGATAATTTTTTTCAATAATTTTAAGCACAAGATATGATCAATATAAAACTGGTGGACTGTTATAAAAACAGTCCTTGTCGTGTCAAGTAAACAAAGGGCAGAAGAAAGCAAGGTGGGCAGCGCAGTGAGATATAAGGATATACTGCATGACATTCTCAAAAACAGTCCTCGTCGTGTCAAGTAAACAAAGGGCAGAAGAAAGCAAAGTGGGCAGCGCAGTGAGATATAAGGATATACTGCATGACAAAGTGGGCAGCGCAGTGAGATATAAGGATATACTGCATGACAAAGTGGGCAGCGCAGTAAGATATAAGGATATACTGCATGACATTCTCAAAAATATAAACACTAGGGACAAACAGTAGCAGATTGAGCTAAACGAGATAGAACTGTGATAATACTAGAGAAAATGTATCATGGTACCCGTGACAGTTCACAAATTTGCCCCAATATAACCTTGTAACGACGTTCAGTAATTTTAATTATTTTATCAACTTTAATATAAGCCTCGATTCTAATAAATAGCAAGTTATTTTACATAAAACTAACAATAATGACAAATTAATACATCTACAAATTAGCAAAAATGTGGCAATTTGTTAAAATCAAATAATATTTGGTGACGTTTGTCAAAAGTCACTACGTTAGTCCGCATTGGCTAGGGATGGGGTATACGATAATTGGATTTTCGATTTTTTTTATACCTAAAACGAAATGTTCATAATTAGTATTAATTCATAGTGGATCATAGATTAACATAGTGGATCATAACTGCCGTTCGAGCCGCGGAGTGCAGGGTTGGATGGAGAGGAGTCGTCAGAGGCTCTCATGGGAGTCGTGAGCTACATGACAAGATGGCATTTATTTTTATTTACAGTTGACCTTATATGAAAATAAATTATGATTAAAAAAATGGGAAATAGAATTCTGAAGAAATGTTTGTAATCAAGATTTGCTAAAATTTCACGCACTTGGGGTTTTGTTCTCCTGATTTTATGGTATCTAAAAAAATTGATAATGTTAAATTATTGGATGGATAAAACAAATTTCAACAGAATAATACCACGAAATGTATTATAAATATTGAATTTATTCAAAAAAATTTGTGTACATGGTTAAACATGGTACACCTGGCGGGCTTATTGCTATACAGCAATTTCTTCTATATAGCTTATCTTGAATACATTAAACTGTTTTAACACATAACATACAAAATAATATATTTAAATTTAAGTAAAAAAAAATAACACATAAATTATTAATTCTATCATCAATAATCGTAGAACTAGAGAAAATTTATTCGTTCAAGGATAAGGAAGGAAATTAAAGGAAAATTAGGATGAAAGGATATTCTGAGTGACGTTATCTTTTTTCAATTTTTTCTTAAACGTTAATAAGGATGGCGCAGGTCTGATAATTATCGAAAGTTCGTTTTTAGTTACACTAAGTGAACCGAAAATGTAGATGCATAAAATGTAGCGTGATGTGTTAGTACGTAAAGGAATTTATCATCAAACTGAAATTTTTCGAGATGATATGAAAGAAAATTGGGATTGTTAAGCAAGTCAAAATAATGTTGACAGAATGTGAAAATTCATTCGCTGCCTGATCTTAAGTCTGTTTCGAAACTCTTGACACATAGTCATACTTTCTTAGGTTAAATATGATTCGGATGCAAATGTTTCGATGTCTCTACAATATATCCTCATTAGTAGTCAAATCTTCTTCTCAGTGTCATGTCAGGTCTCCCCAACGTTGAATATCACTTGAGAGTAGATATCTTTGTCCCCGGCAGCCCGAAAAAGATCTCCAACGCACCTTATGCCAGTCCAATCACGTATATTGCGGAGACAGGAGATTTGCCTCCTGCCAACATCTCTTCGGCCTTCTATTTTGCCTTGGATGATCAGGTGCAGTAATTTCTACTTTGCTCCTCTAAGTACATGACCCAAGTAGGACACCTTACGGATTTTAATATTAGTCAGCAACTCTCTATCAACTTTGGCTCTTTGAAGAACCCTTGTGTTGCTGACCATATCCATCCAGGGTATCCATAGCATTCACCGGTGCATCCACATTTCGAATGCTTCCAGTGGGTTCATACTACTAACTTTGAGGGTCCATGATTCCACTCCATGCAATAACACTGACCAAATGTAGCATTTGACTAACCGTTGTCGAAGTTTCAAGTTTAGATTATCATCGCAGAACACGCTTCTCATTTTATTAAAAGTCGCACGAGATGATTCAATTCTGTACTTGACTTCGGTTTCTGGGTCGAGGTCTTCCACTTGGATACTTCCGAGGTATTTAAATTTTTTCACTCTCTCTATATAAGCACCGTTCAATGTAAGACGTGCTCCTGCGTGATACTGCCGGCCAAACACCATGAACTTATCATGACGTGATATAAGGTATTCAAATAACATATTTAAGTAATGGCAGCATAAGACATTGGGATAGTAGTATTTGACTTAAAACATGCAGAAAATTATACATCCTGTTAAAAGTAGACACTTAACTCTGAGACGTGATATAAGACCTGCCAAAAAGAGTTGTCTTAAAGTGCTTCTTAAAGCTACACACACCACCCATATCTCTAACACTAAGAGGCAGACTATTCTACCCCGCCGGACCCTAATTGTTCAGAAGTCATCATTTAAACTTTCCCATTCTAAAATTGTTTTATACAATTAAACCAATAAATCGGAAATGAGTGATACTCATATAAACATTGGTATGAATAAAGATTTGAAAGTTATAAAAATAATAAAAGACTTGCTGAACTTAGACAAAAATACATTAATATAATTTTGTACCATTTGAAATGTTCATTAGGAGTGTGTGAAATCAAATTGAACAATGAAACATTTTTCGTTCACTCATTCTTTCGTCTCCTTCACTCATTCGAAACATTTTTCGTTCACTTCACCTTCGGAATATACGAAGTGATGATGCAAACATGAGCATAGCCGGGAGACATAGTAATCAAGCTTTCAGATAAAGAACACTTAGTCAAGTAATTCATAGTTCACCATCATTCGTGTTGTAAATACTACCGCACGTGGACAGTATTTTCAATACTGGCACACGATTAACATATGCAAGTATTGTTACCAGATGAACTCTAACCTGACTAAGACCCCTTGTTTTTGGGTAGCATTAGAAATTGATCTCGTAAGTCCCAAGCGGAAGCCCAGTATCTTAACAACTAGGTCACAATAAAACCTCAAAGAAAATTGAGAGTTGAAACATTTCGCTTATCTTGGAAGCATATCCCATCAAATGGCTGAGCGGCATGAGATATTGAAAGAGAAGAAATAGGCAATAGAGTAAATGGTGATTCCTAAAATATAAGATAGTTGGTAAAGTATTATAAGTTAACTGAAAACATAAAACACTTGCTGGATTTTATTTAAGAAATATTTTTTAACAATATTGATTTAAGAAAGGAAAACAAAATGAGACGCTTTTGAGATGTGATGTTGGAGGTGGATGCTCCGTATACCATGGACCGCAAGGCATACCAAAATGTGATGTTGGAGGCGGATGCTCCGTATCCCATGGACCGCAAGGCATATCAAAATGTGATGTTGGAGGTGGATGCTCCGCTCCGTATCCCATGGACCGCAAGGCATACCAAAATGTGATGTTGGAGGCGGATGCTCCGTATCCCATGGGCCGCAAGGCATACCAAAATGTTATGTTGGAGGTGGATGCTCCGTATCCCATGGACCGCAAGGCATACCAAAATGTGATGTTGGAGGCAGATGCTCTGTATCCAATGGACTGCAAGGCATACCAAAATGTGATGTTGGAGGCGGATGCTCCGTATCCCATGAACCGCAAGGCATACCAAAATCTCTATCATTCAAGAATTGGAGATTACCGACAAGACTTTAAACAACATTCAGAAAATTAATCATAACATAATTTTGGACATGTTACTAGAAAGAATGATGCAATTCTGGGGAAGCTGGTGATCACGGGGACAGTTAAGGAAAGGTGAACAACATTCTCCGTGATATGGACATATCAAATAAAGGCATTAGCAAAATTCTCTTTAAGTGGGGACTGGGAGGGATGGAGACAGATGGTGAGCTGAGTTCGAGACCTAGCAAAGGATCATGACGCTCAGCATTGAGCACACAATGAAAAATGAGAAAGAATTGATTTAAAATTATAATTTGTTTATTAAAATTACATATCAGAGGGTTTCACATTGAATTTCATAACATAATGTCTCACATAACAATCAATCAATGGTATTTTGGCACATGAGTTTGAGATAGCTTAAATAGATTGATGAAAGATAGCTATTTGATCTTTATCACACACATTATTTGAAACAGACTGCTAATAAAGGAATATGAAAAACGCAATTCCATTCATTCTAAGAAATATCATGTAATACTGATAAAAATCCATGATATTTTCGTGCTAAGCATAAAATAGTTTTGATTAAAAATTTGTGAAATACTATTTTTATACCAGCTGATATGTGATATTGACCGGTTCCTGGAACAAATTTGTAGTAAGCATTTTACTATTTCAATTTCAAGAAACTCCTTCCAATATATAAACGATATCTGTGGTCCGATTGGTAATAATAATAGGACAATTTATACAGTGTCGTTTTGAGAGCAGACTCTCCTCAAAGGCACTCTTATAACTAGTGGATTCGAACCCAATATTGAAAGATTAAAAATATTACAAAATGTATAAATAAATTAAGTGTAAGAATAGGAAGGTGGTGGCTGCGGCCATTATATTAGGAACTTCCCCGTATCTGCATATGTCAAGAAAAATATATTTGGTAAGTAAACTTACCAAATAAATGTGAACATAAAGCTGATGTGTTGAATAAGATGATGAGAGCACTCTGAGATGATTTGGGCATGTGGAACGAATGAATGATGAAAGACTAACAAAAATACACAGTGTAAATGTGAGTGGAAGGTTAAGAAAACCAAAGAAAGTGTATCGGACGTGTGCCGTCACCCTTGTGTGTGTGTATGTGGTATAATAGAAAACGACAGTGATGTGTAGATATCTGTATATTAAACTGTGTAAATCTGTGTATGAACTCTGTTATATGTATATGTATAACTGTCATGTAATTCTATGCTATTGTTATATGTATAACTGTCATGTAATTCTATGCTATTTTTGTTATAATAATATAAACTTGATTCTGTATGTAAATCTATGCTATGGAAATATGTATTGTGTTATTCTATGTATTTGTGAATCATGTTGGAAACTATGTGAAATGTATGTTTGTTTGACTCCGATCGCGCTCGCGACCCTAATGGAAATAAGTGACTTGCGGGGCGATGTGATCGGAGTAGGTCGGGGCCCAGTCGGCGTAAGCAGGGCCCAAAACCCCGAAAGTTGTTGTATTTCGCGGGCAATGGGCGCTTGTGACGGCCGACTGACCATTAATATAGAGGCCCCCCTGATTTGGAAATAAATATTCTCAGTACTAACGACTATACCGCGTTTTACTTGAGACCCGCTACCCTACTTCGACTGCCTGAGAGGAATCTCTCCCTGCTACCTTCTTCTTCTTCTACTGGATCTTCGCCACGGAATTCGCGACGTCGATTCTCTAAGCGAGACGCGGCCACAAACGTGCCTATATACAGTCTTTGTGCCCCGTCCGGTACAGAAAGTATGATTAAATAAAGTGTATAATATTTATCTTCAAGGGCGTTCTAACTCAGGATTCGAACCCACTATTATTAACAGATTAAAAATATTACAAAAAAATATATTGAGTTTAAGGGCCTGTCCAGTTGAGGCGTTTTATGCGCGATTCGAGTAATGCATTTCGAATTAATTAAGGTAAATTGAAATTCTTTCTCCGTGCGATTGAGTTAGAAGGAAGACATTTTACAAAAACATACATGTTCGTAAATTTCATAAATACTACGAAGTTAGATCAATTTACCTTAATTAATTCGCAATGCGTAACTAGAAACATGCGTACAATGCCTCATCTGGACAGGCCCTTAGGATAGAAAGTGGTGGTTGTAATCATTATTAAATTGGATACTTCCCAGGATCTGTATATATTTAGTAAGAAAGCTGCAAGGTAAGAAGAGCTACAAAGAAACCTTCGTAGATCTTCCGATATATGATAGTAACACATTCGGCATTAGGTTCATTGAAAATAGAGAATGTGTTCAAGAAGCACAATCACGGTAAGGTCTCGCTATTAGCATTTGGCGGTGGGACAACTGCCTTTCATCTCGAAGTTTGCGGGTTCGATTCCCGTCGGCATCCAGAATTTTTTAAAAAGGGTTTCAGTCTGGTTTTCACTTAAGACTTGTTTAACCTTTCCCTTCCTGTGCTAAAAAAATCCGTACGTTACGGTGCTGTGTATTTAATACACATGTAAAAATGAGCAATTTAAAATCGGAAAAATAAGAATATTAATAGCAAATCGCTTAAATTAATTAAATTTGAAGTCAAAAGTGATAATAATTGAAATTTAATTGCTGAAAACATGAAAAAAGCATCGGCTGACGTTCACAAAACGGACAAAGAGACCACCTCAAATGGATGCCCGCGATCTACTGAAGCGAGTGAACTGAGACTGTATTTCTTGCGTTCCCATATACCGAAGCAGAGTGAGAGTGAGACGTAAATAGCGTCGCTTCCTCACCCATAGTGGATTTTTAGAATGAATATACCCACGTCACACACTGGCACACGTTTGACTGTATTGGTGAATTTATTCCCGATTTTCACAAAATATCTCTGATGTGGCCGATAAGTGCTAATTATTATTTATATTATTTTTTTCATTCAATGCGTAAATGTATTACGGAGGAATACCTAAAATCTGAAGCCAGTATTTATTATATTTATAGAGATATTAAAATTTTTAGAAGCAATGTGTACTAGTTACACATCACAGGGAAGGAAGGGTTAACACAACACTGATTAGTTCGAAGAGATTGCCACATGGCAATAAAGCCGACAGGTTGCACTGTATACGGTACAAATGTAACACAATACATCTAGGCACTAATATATTTTCAATTGGGTGAATACAGCATTTCCAGTTAAAATATCAATTCTCAATTTTTATCAGACATGCTCATTTGATGTTAATAACTGAAAATATCAATTTTTATCATACATGCTCATTTGATGATAATAACCGAAAATATCGATTTTTATCAGACATGCTCATTTGATGATAATAACCGAAAATATAAATTTTTATCAGACATGCTCATTTGATGATAATAACCGAAAATATCAATTTTTATCAGACATGCTCATTTGATGATAATAACCGAAAATATCAATTTTTATCAGACATGCTCATTTGATGATAATAACCGAAAATATCAATTTTTATCAGACATGCTCATTTGATGATAATAACCGAAAATATCAATTTTTATCAGACATGCTTATTTGATGATAATAACCGAAAATCTCATTTTTCGAATTTTTTACATTTAGGAATTTGTGCTAAAAACTCAATATATTTACTACATTTACTAACAATATTTTGATATGTTTACTATGGCACCTCATTTCAGGGGCTTACACTAATTTATCTTTGAAAACAAAAATTGTTAATGCGGTTGCTACTGTCTCAAGAAAAAAAATTATACCAGTATATTTTTTTTAAATAATGATATCTACATTCTCTCAAATTCATTACTACCCTATACATTCCATCAGGAACACAAGGATGTAATAAAACCTCTATACCCATTTAAATTTCATTAATTTGTTCAATGTCATAAAACCTCTATACCCATTTAAATTTCATTAATTTGTTCAATGTCATAAAACCTCTATACCCATTTAAATTTCATTAATTTGTTCAACGATCATTTGTACATTACCGGTTTCTCTAATTAGTACATTGAGAACAAAATATCTACAAGTTAACTCCAGCTTTACAATTTATTTTTAATAATAATAATCATGATAAATAAATTATAGAAAAATACATTTTCAAATTGTAAATAAAATAAAATTTTAACCTTGTTAAATTCAACGTGAAAAGTGTAATAAAAGTATATTTAAAAACAATTAACAATTTTCAGATAGGAAAAAAAAATGAATGTTATACGTATATATACGAGTATATCTTAAAAATTTAAGCAATAATATTAAAAATTTTACAGTAAAAGTAACAATTTTCCCTTGAAAGAATTAAGCGCCACATGAAAAACGTTTATCTGAGAGGGCACGCGGTTGAAAAGTGTGATTGCTCTACCTATGGGCATTTCTAAAGGCAGATTAGTTCTGCACAGAGGTTGATAACACAATCTGTGAGTGCACAGCCCACAGCCTGGCATTCCACGTCCTTCGAAGTCCTGGCCAAACAAGATCCGACATGATCCATGACTTAAAATTGTTCATTTTAAACGTAACGACCCCGAATCTTGGAAGTAACCATGACAGCTAATACTGGAATCTTATTTGCGAATATCTGCCTCTAACAGAATACTTGAAAAATATACAAGCTTGTATTCTCCATGTTCCGTGACCTCACGGGACTCTAGAAAACTCACATTAATTGAGATAGACAATGCAAAAAACCGATAGTATAAAACATTTGTCTAAAAATACTCTTGGAATATATAACAGGAAGCTTCTATGACACAAAAGTTCTTATTATGGACAGATTCAAGATTCTGATAAGTTACTCACTAAGGGATTACGAAGAAGTCAACAATTTTGTCTACCTAGATGGTCCTATTTCGAGGAATGGAGGATATAAAGGCAGAGATCTGAAGATGAATTAAAAAGGTAAAATCAGTTGTGACAAGTTTAACAAAGATATGGACTAACCAGTCTATACTAGGAAAACACAAAATCTGCCTGGTTAAGTCTTAAGTATTGTCCATAGCACTTTATGGAGTGGAAACATGGATGATGAGAAAGAAGGAAAGAAACATGATAGATAGATGCCTTTGAGATGTGGTTTTAGCGGCGGATGCTCCGAATCCATCGGATCCAAGGCGCACCAATGTCTCTATCATCTAAGAATTGGAAATTAGTGAAAGACTTTCGACAACATGTAGAAAAAGAATCCAAACGTACTTTTGAGTATGTTGGTAGAAAAATGACATAAGTCTGGAGAAACTGGTGATCACAGGGACAGTTGAGGGAAGACGAGCAAGAAGAAGGTATCCTATGAGATGGATGGATTACATGAAGAAGTTTACAGGATCTTCTATTAGTCAAAAAATACACGTGCAGTCCGCAAGTCTTCATTCAATACCGGTTATGGCACACAACCAAAAAAGGTTAACCCCCCCCCTCATATGGAGACAAAATAAAGGAGTTAACAAGAACCTCAAGCGCTTCATTCTACATGGTCCAGGACCAAGAGGGATGGAGACAGGTGATAGACAGTGTTAGAGACAGCAGAGGACCAGAACGCTCTGAATTGAGCACGCGATGAAGAAAACTATGAGCCATACATCTGAACAAAAAAATAACAATCTTAGACCTGCTGGGAGTTGAATCCAGAATCCAAATCAAAGATGCTAAAAGAGTTACAGCAATAATGTAATACGCACAAACCAGAGGCAGGGGGTGTTAAAAATTTCCTCATGGTTTTTCTTAACCAATCCCATTAAAATTATACATCAAACAATGTTGAAATAATATTGTTATCTATTAAAAGATCACATATACCAGTGACAACAGACCACTGAGTAGTTGAATTATTCTTTATTGACATTCCGGTTTCAAACTTACTTTCAGACTATCAAAAGTTTTGGGTTTAACTTTGTGGAACTCCACATTAGAATATCTAATTATAAATTACTTTGTTATTATATTAATCCCAATGATACGTATCTCTTCCTCCTATATTGAGGTTCTCTTCAGGCGAAATGATCCCTATTTGTTATGAGAGCAATGCTTAGGTCCAAGTGGTGTCATGTTTCTTCGGAATGGTGTATTGACTCAAAGGATAAAATGTTGAGTGGGTGAAAACTTTCACAGTTTTTGGTTGTTTATGTAGCGCAACACCAGATGAGAATAGTGATGTCGGGTAAACCACTAAAGAACACCAAGGAGTTTGTCTACCTCGGGAGCAAAATAACATGGGACGGTCGGTCCAAGAGCGAGGGCGACAGCCGTATACATCAGGCTAGACTTGCATTTAATAAAAGGTCGAAAATATTAGAATCAAATAATATAGACCTAAAACTGAGAATACTCCTCATCAAAACCTATGTATGGAGTATCTTGATGTACGGCTGCGAGACATGGTGCCTATCCGAAAGAGATAGACGAAGACTAAAGGCTTTTGAGATGTGGTCCTATAGAAGACTATTAGGAATTTCCTGGAGAGACCGCATCACAAATGAAGAGGTTCTCCAACGAATCGAAGGAGGAAGGCACCTGCTCAGGATCCTGTCCGAAAGGCGTGCAAGATGGATCGGTCATATAATATGACAAGAGGGCCTCTTGCATGCCATAATGGAGGGTATGACCGAGGGGACAAACTCTAGGGGACGCCCACGCCGAGAGTACCTGGAGGACCTGTTGGTGGACGTGCGCTGCTCAACATATACAGATTTAAAAAGAGCCGCACAGGACAGGGGGGAATGGAGGAGAAGTTGAAATTGCTGCAAACCAGTCTTAGGACTGCAACCACGGAGGAGGATGTAGCTCTTATGTTACTATATTTATTTTCAGACATTATTCCATCTGAAATTATTTCGAGACGCTTATAATCTGTTTTTTTTTTATAAATTAAAAACAGTATGATAATATTTTATTACGAAAAAAACCATCCCTTGTATGTATTAGAAAGAAATTTTCAAGAATGACAATTTTCTAACTCCATAATAAATCATTTTGTGGAGTGTCAATGTATGAAAGAAGGCGGAATGAAGACATCAGAAATTAATATATGGATAAAATGGATGTTTTAAGAAAGAAAGATAAAGAAGGGAACTTGAAGATAGCTTGGACATGTGGTGAGAATGAATGACTAAGCGAGAAACAAGTCAGAAGTGCAAGGTGTGTATGTGGAAGAGATAGACCAAGGTAAATGTAGCAAAATCAAATGGACCAGATTTTGAAAAAATGTAAGGTGAGAAGTATAGAAGATTGTGCATGACAAGATGTATAAATGTGGAGGTGAAAGTTGTGTGCATGGGTAGAAAAGTTTGGAAATCTGTTCTCTCTGCCTACCCCGCAAGGTAAACGGCGTGATGATATATATGTATGCATAATATGAGTAAATAAACAAAAACTAGATAACATATCACTTGACACGTTTTAACAATATATAAATATCAAAACAAACAATTATAAGTCAAAAACTCTTCACCATAATAACAATTCACAATGTAAATTAATTAAGGTCTGAAAGTCAAACTGTAATTCCCGGAGTATCAGAATAATTTTATTATCATCGAAGTAAAACAAAATATAACAATAATTTAAAACTCTTTACAAAGAGAAAAGTTGTTTATTGTATTACATTCTTTGTAATTTGCTAAAAACAATTTGAAATGCTATCCAGAATTAAACATTCAAAAACAAACATTTGATCACAATACATTTCTCGCTTTTTATTAATTAACAAATTGTCACAGATATTTCTAGATTGCGCAAACTTACAATTTAAATTTGATACATAAAAATATGACGCAAATATTACAAAAGGGGCGTCAATAGCAAAAAAATGTCTGAAAGGGGCGTTATGATCGAAAGGGTTGAGAGTCACTGCACTATACACGTCGATCGTTCGCGAAATATCAAGGGAAAAAAACAATTATTTTAAGAACACAAAAACTAGATAATTATAACAGAACGTAGATGTTGTTTTATAAACTCACTTATACTTGAAAAAATGAAATTTCGAAGTCAAAAATATCTTAAAAACGAAATCGAGAGTAAAATAGGAACAATTATTTTGTACTGCGGTCAAAATAATATTTGTTTAATTATTAATAACGTAAATTTGTTAATTCAAACAATTCAGTTGATTATGAACCACTTTTAATAAAAAATAATAATTTCACATCTCTACTATCTTGTCTGCAGTTTTCACAAATTCACCTGTCTTCGTATTACCAATAAACTGTCGTCGAACGATCAACTCCACCCAAAAATACATTCGTTAAACACATTTCCCCGTCTGCCGGGGAATTGAATCAAACAAATTGAACATTATTCTCATAAATCCGATTGAAACCGAATCGGCATTCCGAACGGAGATAAGTGAAAAGTTGAAACAAAAATAATTAGAAAGCTCGTCCATAGTAGGTACCTGTCATATAAACACTACTGACGTAAAATTATGATATTACAACGATTTAAACGGAATTATTGAATTTAATTATTTTGTCATGGGAAAATGAACGTTTCTATTGTTTAATACACATGAATACTCACCCATTTAATTGTGAAATTAAATGCACTTTTATAAGAAATCCCTCATAGGGAACACATACCTAAAAATTTACTCTCAAGATGGCCGACATCATGATCTACCCGTTAAATGGATGCGACGTTGTCAGACTTAACTTTTAGACGGAGATAGTTATACCTGAGTTCCGAATATATTAGATAAAGATGCAAGACTAAACATTTTGTTGTATTGAAACAGTGTACGATACGTCATCAAAAACCGGAATAATTGCGAACGCATGCGCCTTCTGCAGAACGTTATGAAGCAGGGGCTTTTTCACCGCTTTTATGAACTAATCGTAGCGTACTTGTATTATCTCTCGTCGCGTAATATAGTACATCGCATTGTTGACTCATGTTATTTGATTATATATGCAAAAAGGGCGCAAACTACAAAATATTTTTCTTTGGTTTATTTAAAATATCGAAAAAACCAATAATGTATCTCCAAAAATATTAACCCCAATATACTATATGTTGCATTAAAGTTCATACAAAACTGTTTGATGTTATGAAGTAATCCGAAAATGTTTTTGAGACCACTTAAAGCTACCTTAACAGTTACTCACTTTATAAATTTCATTTACCTGTATCAATACTATTTCAAGTTGATATTTTATTTTACCCAATTATTAATAAAATTATATTATTGTAAATCACTATTGGTTAGTCTATTTTTTTTAATGGTACCTTGATAAAATAAGGGATGAAAAACACACATTTCAGAAAAACCCAATAATGATTACTGTTATAAGTTGAGTTATTTTGAAATGATTAATGGAAGAAAGAAGTATACAAATTAAAGTTAATCAAGATTAAACTACAGGGTCTTTCAATAAAGAGGCTCGATTTTTAAATGTAAATAAAACAAGTGTGTGAGATATCCACTCAATTTATTTTATTTGAAAGAATATTTTATGGCATTAAGTATGAAATATAACGTCGTTCAAATGTCCGCCGCGGCTTTGCTTGGTGACACGTATTCGGGAGGTTCAATTTTCGATTACTTTGTCGCATAAATCTGACTGAATTTGCTGGATGGCGTTCGTTATGTTGACATTGAGGGCATCAATTGTTTGCGGTTTATACGCATAGACCTTCGATTTAAGATAGCCCAAAGGAAGAAGTCTAAAGGCGTTAAATCGCACGATCTGGGTGGTCAGTTCACGTCGCCGCCGCGCGAGATAACCATGTCCTCAAATCGCTCGTGCAGAATGTCCATCGTGGCATGCGCTGTGTGGCACGTAGCGCCGTCCTGTTGGAACCACATGTCATCGGTTTTGATGTAGTCAAGTCGGGAAGGAATTGGTTTTGACCTTTATTTAGGAACTTCTAATATGTAGAAAAACCACAGGTAAATTACTTTCTTAAAAACCGTTTTTTTACTGTACGTATTAAAGAGTAAACCTTGTCTAGAAATTTAGGAGTTAATATCTTGTCTTCATATATATTCGTATTTTTATCAAGAAAAAAATAGTTAAAATAATGGCTCTTTCTCACGGTGAGAATCTTGATACATACACGGGCATTGTTAATTTATTCATATGGTATCCCTCAGGATATCAGAATTGAGGATTCGGGCACAGGGTCATGGTTAGGAGAAAATCAGTAATCGAGCTTTCGAGTCAAGAACCACTAGATTAAATAAGTAACTCAGAGTTCGCTATTGCACGTGTTAGTAATAGTACCGTTGATGGACAATTAAAACACTTGCACAAGTCTTGCTCGTGTGAGTAATATTATTAAACGAACTTTTTAAGCAAACTTGTATCTTTTTTTTATATCGGGAATTCAGCTCGGAGCTCCCGGGTGGAGGCCAGCGTCTTACCAACTAGGTCACGGAGGTTGTCGAACTTAGACATCGAATTGGTGATTTAATAACATTGAATTTAGAATCCATTGACATGTTCTATGGATTAACAAGAAAAAAAAACTATTAGGATATGTGCAATAGTGATGAAAGATATAGAATACGGTTTCACATTTGTTTTACGTTTTGAATTTTACATTTCGGAAAATATTTTGATCATACAAAATATTTTATCTGATCATAAGCTACACCTTGGAATAGGAAGGAATGAATGATTTTTTTCGAGAATCTTCATGCATATTATATAGCTCACGTGAGCTGTAATGGAACTGCAGCCTTAAGAAGAAGGAGAAAATGGTCATTTATAATTTGAAATCATATGTGCAGTATTACGTATTACGCAGAAACTATTTTAAGATTTACAAATAAAAACACGATATACATTCGTTGATTGTATACACTACGAGTTAAGAAGACAAACAATGTACAGCTTTAAATGTTTTTATTTTATTTATTAATATGATATAAATATCTGACGTGTATTATTTTTATTCATTTTAATTGTAGTTTATTTTCATAAACCTCAATTAAATTTCTTTATAGGTACAGGTACCTTGAAAAATGAGTTCAATGTTTCTCCTTTCAAAACCGCGCCCTTTAAAAATTTGTATAAATAAAAAAAAAAAAAGAAATTTAAATGTTATCAGTTCAACAGATCATTCAGAGATGGCATATAGTTCTATATTTTTTTCGCGCAAAATTTAATCAGAAAAAAACCAACCCACAAGTTCAAATTTAAATATGTATGTAAATTTTTATTTGAATGGATGTTATGTGGGAAAAAAATTAAATTGAGAAATTATAAAATTAGATATCAAAATCTGTTTAGATAAAAGTCCACAAAAGTATTTTAGTTCCAACTTTTTTGTATGGGCGTGAGAAAACACTGAAAGGAGCCAAATAAATGTAGTGCACTGAGAATAATTCATGGGAAAACAATGTATGACAGAATACGGAAAAAGTTATTAAAGATGAATGTGAAGTTATGGTTTGGGCATAGTGAATGAATGAACGAAGAAAGATTACTAAAAAAAAAATCTACTCACATTTGCAATAAATGTGAGCGGAAGGTAGATGAGGACAAAGGAAAGTGTGGTTGGACAAGTTAATGATATTTTGAAAGAAGACAATGTAAAAATCAGAGAAATTTTTGGATCAGTATGAGGTGTATGGATCTAATGGAAGCAAAAGATAGATGTCGTGATAGAACTCTCTCTTCTCTGCCTACCTGGACAGGGAAACCCTGTGATAGTATTAATATATGTATGTAAAATAAGGTTTTAGTTAATTAAACAGGTTTACAAATAATGACTTTTGTTTAGTCAAACATGTTTATTCCATTTAATATAACCATACCGGTTTCAAGGTGTTGACCTCATCATCAGGGATGCACAAACAAGACCTTGTATGGTTTTCCGTGATAATGAGGTGAAAACATTGAGACCGATAGGGTTATACCATTATATAAAGTGGAATAAATTTGATTAAACAAATTACAATGTCTTTAACCTTTCCTTCCCTGTGTTGGGTATCTTCTACACGTTGCTTCTAATAACCATCAATATCTCTATAAATATAATAAATACAAGGTTAAGATTTTAGGTTTTCCTCCATAATATATTTACGCATTGATTTAAAAAATAATATTAATAATAATCAGAATTTATCGACTACATCGTGGGTATTTTGTGAAGATCGAAAACAAATTCGCATTTAAACGCTGCGAGTGCCTCGTCTTGACGATAGGGGAAGAGTATGCGGGAAGCGCGACACTATATTCGCATCTCACTCTTGCATACTCCACTGAATTGCGAGGAGCTCAATTGTCTCAATCGTCGCAAACGTAAGCCACGCCGGGGTACCGCTCCGCGCCGCAGTATCTTCTGGACTTGCAAATAGATTAGACGTACGCCCGTTCCGTGAGCGTTGCCAGATGGTTTTTTAATGTTTTCAGCAAATAAATCTCAATTATTATAATTTTTAACTTCAATTATAATTAATTAAGGGGATTATCTATGAATGTTCTTATTTTTCCGATTTAAAATCGCTAATTTTTGATCGCGTACTCACTACCCAACACCGGAGCACGCGTTTCAATTTTAACACCGTAAGGGAAGGGTTAACCTCCACAGTGTTAATGCCTTAACTATAAATATCAGTTTATAATATAATATCTGTGATATCTTCCAATCTTAATAGAGATTAAGATTGGAAGATATCACAGATGTCTATCTACACCTTCCTTGCCATGCAATAGTTTTTGTCTTACCTCTATCACAGATATCTATCTACACCTTCCTTGCCATGCAATAGTTTTTGTTTTACCTCTATCACAGATATCTATCTACACCTTCCTTGCCATACAATAGTTTTTGTCTTACCTCTATCACAGATATCTATCTACATCTTCCTTGCCATGCAATAGTTTTTGTCTTACCTCTATAACAGATGTGGGCAAATGCGGCTCTTCGTTGAGTTAAGTGCGGCTCCCAATGTCCCTTATAAAAATATAGATACTTTCTTTCCCCATTATACTTGTATTTTCGCGATTTTCCTATCTAAATGTTGTAAGGGACAAGATGCGCATGTATGAATGCAACTGTCTCGTATTGGTGTATACGTGTGTGCTGTGATTTCAATGTGTAGGGTGCGCGCGCATCTCCTGCCTCTTTATGTGCGCAAATGGAATCCTGCGCTATTTTTATATTTTCTTACATATGTATTTTTTATACTTATAGCAATTAAGATTTGTGTAGAATATGTAATAAATTAGAATTAGTGTATTTAATACTACGTGAGAACGTGACTATGGTGTGGCTCTTTATGTATATGAAAATCCAGAATGTGGCTCTTGTTGACCTCATGTATGCCCACCCCTGCTCTATAATATATCTTGTCATACATGCACTTTTATTTTTCACCTTACCTTCTCTTGTAATTTCTCCAGGTACTTCTTTCTACTTGACTTTCTTCTTCGTCTTCGCTTTCCTTTAATTTCTTATATACAGAGTGATGAAGACACAAAAAACTTGATAAATTTTTAATAAAACCCTTAATAATAAATTTTACATCAATTCCTTTTCAATCCCTTTAAAATATATCTCCTTATTCCAAACAATTGTTCTAGCAATTGCACTCTACCTGGAAATACATCCTGAAGTCATCTTTTGTAACCTTCTTGATAGTCCAACAATTTTCGATAAATATTTTCCTGAGACTTTTCCCTTTCAGGCCCAATTTCAAATCCTAGAGAGTCTATTTTTCAATTCAAAGAACTTCATATTTTGCTAGTAAAATAAATATTTTGATAGTTCTGTATCATTTCTTTATTTACTTTTCAATGATGACAGCTGTTTCGCCTTACAGTGACTTTATTAAATTGTGGATGAAGCTTAGCTTCATGGCTAAATATACCCAAATAATATTTACAATGATTATATAATGTATATAAATACAGTATTTACAATTACATAAACATTATGTAATTTTAAATATTTTTTTGGGTATAAAGCTACATAACTAATTTCACCCACAGTTTGATGAGGCCTTTGTAAGGCGAAATAGTGTCACTGATTAAATAAATAAAGGATTTAGAACTAACAAAACCATTGGATTTTCTGAATAAAAATTTATTCAATCATTCATTTCAGTGTCTGGACCATCAATTGTTTATTATGCCACGTGTTTTCAACATGAGGCAACAGAAATCCTAGCACTATTATTCGCATCAATCAGGTCTTGCCCAAAATTTGTAGTATTGATGTTCGGACAAGTTAGCGTGTGTTGTCTCACATAGCCCCATAATTACATTCAAGGCTATTTTTGTTCAAGAAACTCCATCCTTGCATGTTCACCTTCAACATCCAGTAACTCCTACTCGAAGTTTATAAAGGGCTCTCAAAGAAGCCCAAAGGAGTTGGTATCCTGGTGCCGCTTTTTCCAAGAGTTATACGTGGGTCGTCCAGAAAGCAAAGAACGTTTTGGCATAACTAAATAAAAACGAAAGATATCAACACAAAACTTTATTTACAAAATCACAGTACCTTACTCTATTTTTCAATGTAGTCGCCATAGCTGTCAAGGCACTTAACATATTGTAACGTGGAACCAATTTTTCAATTCCGATGTTATACTCTTCTACCGCCAAAGATTTGAGCCAGGATGTCACTTCTCGTTTGAGGTCTTCATCGTTTGCGAACTGTTTTTCACCCAAAAAATTCTTTAGTTTCGGGAATAAGTGAAAATCACTTGGCGGCAAGTCAGGGCTGTAAGGATGTCCAAAAATTTCCTGCTTAAGACGTTGAAGTTCTCGCTGTGTTCGTGCTGATGCATGAACAGGAAGGCCGTGCATTGTCATGAATTTGTAGCCAACATTTTTTTGTAGCCAAGGTGCTTTGTCACTATTTCATGTAGGAGCGATCGTGAAATTTGTGGGAAAGATTCATGTACTGTGTTTAAAGTGAAACGCCGGTTTTTCTGAATTTTGTCTTCAACTCATCCGTAGCGAGTGATGGCCTCCCACTCCGATCTTCGTCGTGCACACTGGTTCTTCCTTGATTAAACATTATGCACCATTTCATCACTGAAGCCTCGTTCATTGCACTATCACCATAAACATTCTGTATATGCCAATAAATTTCAATAGGCCGAACATTTTGTGCATTCAGATAAAGAATGACACTACGCATTTCACATTTGGCGGGATTTTCGATGGGCGCAGCCATTTTGAAAGGTTACAGAACAAAAACACACGACCGTTCAGCAACAAAACTCGGCTCGCACCGAAGCGGGGGAAGGAGCTAACTGGCGCGCATACGATCGCAGTGGTGGGGGTTCGGTGCGCAGTCGTTTTTTACTTTCTGAACGACCATAGTATACAGTCATCAGAGGTTTTTCTTTCCACTTCAAAGAATGCGTTTTGTTTTATCCGGGGGAATGGTCAGTTCATGGGTTCTCTGCATGAAAGTATTTCTAGATTTTAACCTTAATATCACTGGCTGGCGACCAAATGAAAGATGTCTCGGATCCTAAACTTGCATTGTTCTTAATAAATTAGTAAATCCATGATATATCATCCGAGGCTCTAGCCATGATTATAAAAAATTACTACAGAAAATGTTTGCAGAAGAGAAGTGCTGAACAAGTGTATCGTTATCGCAAGGAGTTTTTTGAATGGTACTTAAAGGGAATGGCAAATACATGAAGAGATAAATTTTAAAGAAATCATGTTTAACAGTTTTCAAATTCTAAAGAAACTATTCATTTTAACAGATCTAAAATATATCTACACGTAGTCATATGTTCATAGTAAACTTGTACATGAAGGGTCACATTAAGATATACATTAATAGCAATAATAATAAAAGGACAATTTATGTAGTGCTGTTTAAATCCTGCGCTGTGCCACTCTTCTCGAATGACACAGGCACTTTTTCTGCCTATTAATTGGAGATATAAGGATACCTATGACACTGGTCATATCAATTTTTCCAAAAAAAGAGGAATAAAAAAAAAATATTCCGGTGTGCTTAGATCGTCTCATTTCGGTGTGCCATCTGATCTAATGTGGCCGGTGAGTTTGCTGGTGTGCAACGGCCCATGAACTTAAAGAAAACTAACTCTAGGAGACAGCTTCGCTTTCCAACTGAATTGATATTTATTTATTATTACACATGAGAAGAAATATACACAATTTGAGAAAAAACAACAGGTAATTTGATTTGGACATATAATTTTAATAGATCTGGGTTTGTTGCCTTTCATTTGTCGTATCCCCAGTAAACTAGGCTTTTGCCTGTATCTCACTGAGGATATTTAGCATGAAAAAAATAAATCGATACTTCTTTCCGATTTTTGATAACACAAAAAACCCCGTTGCACGCTCTCATCAACCTGACAAACAGTGACACTCAACTACAACTGGAAACATCTTGCGAAACTCAACTCCTCACACATTATCACTCCAGAAAGACCAAAAATATTCATCCCACAATATACCGCACACAATCATAAGAATAAAAATCAAAACAAATCCAAAACAAAAAAAAGAAGAAAAAAAGAAAAACACACAGAAACACAAATACAAAAACAACCAAAATTAAAACAACAAGAAGAGACCCACACTCACGAGCTCACATAAATCCTTTCCACTCGTCATTCATCATTGGAATAGGGAGAGTGGCCCAGCAATGACGACGACATCAACATTGTTCATTTTATTTGTAGAGATCTTTTACCTTATTTTTTTAGGGAATAAGAAATAAAAACACTTTTATTCTGCTGGAAAATAATATTTATATTATTTTTATTTTATTAAACAAAACATATACGAATTCAAAATTTAATTTAAAATATTTTTAACACATTAACAAAATAATTAAAATTATATAATTAAAAAAGATATATCATTTTTAACATCCCTCCTATGTGCTTCATAGTTATATTTTGACAGAAGAGAAATAGTAGTGGGCATCCTTAAAAATTGGTTCAAGGATAATTGTATTAGACTTTTGTTGTAATAGTACAACCTGGCAATGGTAATTAATTCCAATCAACCAGAAATACAGTCAAACCTCGGGTCACGAACGCCTCTAGTCACGAACAAATCGGCTTACGAACACAATTTCCGAACAAATTTTGACTCGACCTGCGTACAATGCCTCGGCTCACGAATTAGTTGTAACGGCGCATTACGCAATTACGCATTAGGTGTTCTCGGGTGCGCGCATTGTGAACATTGTCGTTGCGTTCGTTGTTCTTGATACAATTTTTTTGCTTTTTATATATATAATATAGAGTATATATAAAATATTATGCCTTCAAGAAAAAGACATTCCAGAAGATTGGAAATCTGCAACTGTAATACTTCTCCATAAGAAAGGCGATCAAGAGGATCTTAAGAACTACCGTCCGATTAGCATGCTACCTACCCTTTACAAAATTTTTACCAAGATCTTAACTAACCGACTCACGAGTACTTTTGACACGAACCAACCACGAGAACAAGCTGGATTCAGGAAGGGTTTAAGTACCATGGATCATATTCAGGTGCTGCGGGAAATAATAGAACGATGTGAGGAATACGAACTCCCTCTGTACTTAGCCTTTCTGGACTACGAAAAGGCATTTGACTCAGTCAAAAAAGCTGCCATACTAGAAGCTCTAAAGACACAAGGTATTGATAGAGCGTACATTCAGTTGTTCAATAACATCTATAAGGATGCAACAGCAAAAATACATCTCCACAAATCCTCGGAAACCTTCCGAATCGATAAGGGAGTTCGTCAAGGAGACACTATTTCCCCAAAATTATTCACAGCTACACTGGAATACATATTTAAAAAACTAGAATGGGAAAATAAAGGGCTGGCGATTGATGGAAAATACCTGAGCCATTTGAGATTTGCAGACGATATCGTTATATTCTCACAAAACCCGAATGATCTTCAGCACCAACTGCAAGAATTGGCAGAGGTCAGCAAAGGAGTTGGTTTAAAAATGAATATTTCAAAAACCATATATATAAGCGGCTTTGCTACCCCAAAACCAATAAACGTAGATGGAAAGCCGCTAGAACTTGTCCAGGAATATGTGTATCTGGGCCAACTTATTTCCTTTGTAGGTGGCATATCGGAGGAGATAGCACGAAGGACAAAACTGGTGTGGAGCTCATTTGGACGTTTGAACAACATCTTCAAAAGTAATCTCCCAATATCCTTGAAGCGAAGGGTCTACAACCAGTGCATTCTTCCAGTACTTACGTATGACTGCGAGACATGGACGCTCACAGTAAAGAACACACAAAAGCTCCAGACCGCACAAAGGGGCATGGAGAGATGCATGTTGGGATATACTAAAAGAGACCGTAAACGAAACACCTGGATTCGCAATATAACAAAGGTAGAAGACGTTATAAAGGTGTGCAAAAGAATGAAGTGGCAATGGGCCGGGCACGTAGCCAGAATGTCAGACTCCCGATGGACATCCGAAATAATCCAATGGTACCCAAGAGGCATAAAGATGCCTAGAAGAAGACCGAAGGTACGCTGGATGGACGAAATCAAGAAGCATGGCAGCATCACGTGGCATAGGCGAGCAAAGGTTCGAACTGTTTGGAGTCAACTTGGGGAGACCTTCATCCAGCAGTGGATCGACCCTGGTTGACAATGATGATGATGATGATATATAAAATATATTTTGCATTAAATTAACCCTCATTATGGCAAGAAAATGAATTTCGGTTTGCGAACATTTCGGCTTGCGAACGAAATTAAAGAACGAATTAAGTTCGTAACCCGAGGTACCACTGTATATTAAAAAAGTCTTCAGTGAAAATCAAACTGGAATCCTTTAAAAGAAAAATCTGGGTTCCAATGGCAATCGAATCTGGTTGGGAGACATCTAATAATTTACTCTGAGAGACAAAAACTAGTTGTAACCCAGAAAGAACTCGACGAATCAGATGCCACCCACTCGTGGTATAATAGGGAGATTCAGTCATGACCTAATGTATGAAATTCGGAATTCCAGACTGCGGATCTACCTTGGAAGGTTGATCTGTATAATATAAACATTTAGAAATTATTAACGTTTCAAAACCAGTATATTAAGAGTGAACCCAATTCAATGAATATTCTCTAATATCAAAATTTAACAATGTCACATAAGACATATTAAAATGAGTATCCGAACTCTCGAGATTCAAGAAATCTTCATAGGTTGAAAATTCGAGTTATAGAGAAAAGTCTTATCTCTTTGTCTTTTAATTTTTGAGCATAAAGGAAACTTAAATTAACTTAGAAATAAAGTACAATTCAACAAAATGATTCGATGTATTATTGAATAGTAGGTAAAAATAAACACAAATTTTAAAATACTCAGTGAAAAATATTCATATTTAAGTCGAAAAGGAAATAATATCTTTAAGTATAGAATATAAAAAAGTATAAAAATATATATGTGGTATTAAAAAAATCTAGACAAATAAAAATTACTATTGAAATATGTATATGGCATTGTTTCTCGACCTTTTTAGCTTTGCGATCCCCCCAAAAGTTAAAAAATATTTAAACGAGGACTTGGCGACCCCCTGGTATAATTGAATATCTTGTTGATGCATGTGCACATGACCTCACAAATGTTGCACTTGCAAAAAGACAATAAGGCCACAATGAAGCGTTAGTTTAGATTCGATGTGTAAAAACACACGCATCTTACAAGTTTGAACTTGTCGCATAAACCCCACCCGCAAATGCTAAATTAAACTCTGCAAGTTTTACATGTTCACACGTGAACACGCGCTAATCAGAAACGAAACAGAATGGGAGAGGATCATTTTCTGTCTGAATTTCTCAATTTGCTTTTGTGTGTTTATAATGTAGATCCACGTGTGGACAAATGTTTTAAATTGTTAATCTGTAGAATCAGTAACTAGTTTTGTTACTTTTAATTTGTAAGTTTGATAACGATTGCATTGCTTACGTTACCTACTACACACTATCACTAACCAGCAGTGGCTGGTCCCGAGGTGCGTTGGTGCTCAGCGCACCTCGAGACGCTGAGAGAATATGAAATATCGCTGTCTCACGGTTTACTGTATGTCTCTGTCTGACCTATATGAATCTGCGTTTCCGTCCGGTACGTATTGGAGATCGCTCCGGTAGTATTGGCAAACTTGGCCGGTCAATTTGAAAGGAATATTTTTTTAAATTTTAGACGCCATGAGGGACGCCGATATAGTTCCGGAAGATGCACAGGATCGGGCGAAGTGGCGGCGAATTATTGGAAGGGCAGACCCCACCACCATGTGGGAATAATAATTCCAAGGAAGAGAGAGTTTTGTTTTGCAAAAATGACTTGGATTTCGAACTGAAATTTTTCAAATAAATATTATAATTTTTCTTAGAAAACATGATGTTTTCTTTTTGTACATGTAAGTTATTTTTATTTTCACGATCCTTCTGAAATTATACCGCGATACCCCCTGGGGTCACAACCCACAGGTTGAGAAACTATGGTAAAAGCCTGTCATGTTGTCTTCAATATCTCAAAAGAGATAAAATTTGCGTTGGATCCTTTTAGTATATACAACACCATATATTAGAGGTTTTCGAGATTGTACAAATAAATATTGGTGAAATATTTCATTAGTTTCAATATTAAAAGCCAATCTTTAAACGGAGTTTGAAACTTACTACAGACAATTCTCAAATAATGACATTAAGACTTTTTGCATTGACATCATTTCAGACATTTCGAAGGTGATACCTTCATCACAACACACAGAACTTTTTATAGTAGAATCTGCTTACAGTCTACCATAACAAGCACTAACTATATATTTTTTGACAATTCTAATCACCTTGACAGTTAAATTTATAGAGATAGTAAATATGTTATAGAGGTCTGAAGTAAAAGTTAGATTAAACCAACGGGAATCGAGCCCGCGACCTCCGGGTCAGAAGACAGGTGTTTTACAAACTAGGCCAGGGAGGTCATCTGTATGATAAAGGAAAAAATACGAGTAATCAGATAAAATATATCATCTTTGAGAGATGGATGATATGGGTAGAAGGAAATCTCGAGATGGTTTGACCACATTGATAGAATGTTAGAGATGGATGTTATGGGTAGAAGGGAATCTCGAGATGGTTTGACCACATTGATAGAAAGTTAGAGATGGATGTTATGGGTAGAAGGGAATCTCGAGATGGTTTGACCACATTGATAGAATGTTAGAGATGGATGTTATGGGTAGAAGGGAATCTCGAGATGGTTTGACCACATTGATAGAATGTTAGAGATGGATGTTATGGGTAGAAGGGAATCTCGAGATGGTTTGACCACATTGATAGAATGTTAGAGATGGATGTTATGGGTAGAAGGGAATCTCGAGATGGTTTGACCACATTGATAGAATGTTAGAGATGGATGTTATGGGTAGAAGGGAATCTCGAGATGGTTTGACCACATTGATAGAATGTTAGAGATGGATGTTATGGGTAGAAGGGAATCTCGAGATGGTTTGACCACATTGATAGCATGAGTTACGAAAGTCTTATAGTGTGGAATAAACGGAGAGCTAGGAAGAGGTTGACCAAAGAAATATTGGAAGTAGATATTTGTAGAAATTTTGACTGAGGGAAAGGTAAGAAGTGGGAGAAATAAAAAAGTATGTAATTCGATATGTTTGGATGTGAAATAGGTAAAGGCTGTGTCCATGGATAGATAAACATGTTGATCTGTCTATGCTGTTAACCCTGAAAAAGGAAATTGCGTGTAAATGTAAAAACTATATTCATGTATACAGTCACCACGAAAGACGCAACAACTTCCATATGCGGTGTTTGTGCAGAATTTTGGGTATTTTGTGGCAGAATAAGATTACAAATGAAGATCTTTTCGGTCCATGGTTCTTTCTAATTTTAAAATGCACCCAACTTAAAAACATCCCTCGTAAGACATTTGGTCTGGTGCTAAAGTTGTTGTAAATCTGAGAATCGCCTGTAAATCAAAACATAACAAGAATCTATTCAGCAGGGAAGTACAACTGAGACAGACTTTGGTAAATTTGAAGATCTTCCTTAAGGAACGTACAGAATATGACCCTTTCAATGGATCCATCATACAATTTGATGTCGTCCTCGAGGTGCCTCCGAGCGGCCGCACAGGCGATATGGGCAGCCGGCCTGTTGGGGAAGCCGTACACGCCTGTAGAGATGCAAGGGAAGGCGATGGTCTTCAAGTTATTGTCCCGCATCAACTTGAAGCAGGATTTGTAACACGAGAGAAGTTTCTCATGTGATTTGTCTTGCGGTCCGACCGTGTGGATTACGTCTGAAAAAATAAATCAATCAATAGTTTTCTGATAGAATTCTAAAAGCTTTCTCTTTCAAAATGTCTGTAAACTCCTTCATTTGAAGGAGTATAAACTGTTGCAGGTTATTGTCAGGTATACATATTACCATGCAGTGTCTCTTGGGGTATAGGCATGGAAAATAGATCTCTAAACTTTTCTAGCCAACCACACAAGTTACTCCTATGCTCCTCTACATTCATACATCTCGTCATACACAATCTTCCATTATTCACACTTCTCACTTTATCTTCTTTTGAAAATCTGGTCCACTTAATCTAGTCCCGTTTTTCATGATTTACCCCTTCTGCACACACCTTCCACTTGTATATTCGCATTCATTCATTATCTCCACATGTCCAAATCATCATAAAGCTCTTTTCTTCATCTCACTTAAAACATCCATTTTATACATACATAAATTTCTCAGTTTACCTGTAAGAAATTTTAGTGAAAAGATAGTCGAGTGATATTTTTTTCCAAAACCATATTAAAAAATGAGTGCCCCCTTTTAATCAGAGTCCCATATAGTCAGGCCAACATGGTAATATCATTTATTCTTTATCAGAAATATTTCTTATATTTTCAGAAAAATAATATAAATATTTTATACCAAGGTACATGTAATTATTTTGCATTTGTGTGGTATTGAAATTCGGAATATAACATTTATTACCATTTCTTTCTAATGTATTTGGAACTAGTTTTACTATAAAGCCTTTTTTCATATGAATTTGTTGTTAGTACATATAGCTGTCTACCATAAATTCTTTGTGGCTCTCTATAAGTCAGTAGTTTATATTTTGAATGTACTTTACTTACATTTAGCAGGCAAGAGATATCCTCCCGTAATCTTCGCCTCTCCTGTATGGCAGCCGTTGAGAGTTTGGCATTCTCTCTGTAAAAGAATTATAAAAAAAACTGAGTAAATCAACCAACCTGATATATTTGGTTGAGGAAGGTGACAGAAAGAAATATTCTTCAGCCAAGATTCGCGGATGATCGTCTGCAAGGTGCACGACACCAATATTGACTTTATATTTTGTTTAATGTACCTGACAATCATTTACGTCATCGTGAATAAAGACTGTTTTCGGTGCCGTATTTACAAATAGAGCTATTAAGAGAGTTACCAGTCCACACAGAGAAAAGTAAATAAGCAAATCTCCCTATCTTAACACGGTGAGAAAATGTGGAGTGCCGGGACATGGACCAGCCTGGATGGAGGTGTTTTTACAATACAGTGCTACACAAGTCATCTTTTTATTATTACTTACATACATACCCTTTTGGGGTTAACAGAGAAAACAGATCTCTTCTTTTTATCCTGGCATACATTCATTGTTTCAGTCACATAAATTATATTATTATACATGGTATAACCTGGTTGGCTTATTGCAATGTGGTAATTTCTTATAACGAATAAGAAAAAAGGTTCAAAAGGCCTAAAGTGAAAAGTAGATTGATACTCTTTATAAAAAAATTGAGTACCAATGTGAATCGAGTCCAAAACCCTCGGGTTGAAGGACAGGTACCTTACCACTGAGGCCATAGAGGATGTCATATTCATACTTTTCTATTTTTTAGACCATTCACTCTTCCATCTTTCAGAATAGGATTGATTTGATTGTGCCACATTTTCCTAGGTCTTCCAGAAGAGCTTGAATTCTATAATTACCTTCAGATCATGTCCTGCAGACCTGTGAATGGCACCATCGACCCCTCCTCCGCCCAGCAAGCTACTGTTGGCTGCATTGACTATGGCATCAATCTGCAAGTTACAATTATCTTATTGTAGGGATTAGACACACGTTACTAAACATGAATAATATAGGGTAGTCCATAAGTTATGCTCCTATTTAATCTCTTTATCTATAGGTTATTTTTCTATTTGTTCATCTTAAATTTGCAGGTTTTTAAAATTACATTTTTCAAAGCAAATTTTGTCCGAGTCCATTTGACAAAAATAAAATATTTTCAGTTATTTTTATGTAATTATTTGCATCATACTTGTCACGGTTCGTCAACACATGGTTTTGCAAAATAAAAATGATTTATTTATCAAAACACTCTTATTGTGTGATAAATATTAAAGCGTGCAAACAAAGGCCTACTTTGCAATCTGGATATAATACCTCGTCTCTGTCCTAAATTTTTTGCCCTTTTCTTTCATTTTTCAGCAGCAAACCACCGTTTCGTTGCATTCATCTTTGACATTGTAGGCAGAATCAGTTCCACGAATATAACGATACAAAATAGTACTAAAGAAAAATAAAATATATGCTACAAGCACTAAATAAACAAATATTTATATAAAAATAACTAAATAACATAGAGGATTTTACTAGAAATAAGGCAAGTAGCTAGTGAAATAAAAATATGTAAACTTTACGAGACATTAACACAATGCAGTCTAGGTTTAAACTGATAATAAGATTTTTGGAAGCCGTTTGTATTTGACAAGACGAAATGCCAGTTGTGAATTTTTATGACCTCTATTGTTTGCCGCCGCGTACGGGATACGGTTTAAAGGTATTTGGCAAGTAGTTGGCGCGCGTATTACGTACATAGGGCAGTTAAGTCATTGTCGTCGTACTTGTAGCTTCAATTTTGCACCAACTGAATTTATACAGAAAGAGGTGCAAATTTCTTCATAAGATTGTCATCTAGTTGAAGTTGCTTGACATCAGCAACACCCTTTGAATATCCTCATTAATGCTGATAGTACGCAGCCTTCAGGCTCGAGGAAGACAACTTCTGATTTTGATTACTGTTTCCCGGTGGTCGAAAACATGCAATCAATTTCCAAATCCTTGATCTTGCTGAGCAATCTTAACCGTTTTAGTGCTAAGCAATTTTTGCAAAAATGTATGAAAATTGCTATACATATATTGATTAATTTAGAGGAAAAAATAATGGTGTCAAATAAAACACTCTAATTTAGACAAATATCAATCAATTTTAATAATTCTTTTTGCATTATAAAGAAAAAATGTTTATTTATATGAATATGAAAAAATAAACATAAAATGTCAATATTATTGTATTTTATTTCTTTTTGAAAATAAAAAATATAAAAAAAAATAGCTCAACAATTATGTTTTGCCGCACAAATAGCGTGTAGGCCTTTCCTACAGCGAACGCAAATAAGGCGAGATCGCTTTATCCCACTCCCTCTGATGCTACACACCGCGCACTGGCGTAAGTTACGTCCCGGTAATTTTTCCAGCGCAAATTTTTTGTTTGATGAAGATGGTTGTGTTGACACGCTATTTTTATTTTTATGATTCATCCACTCTTTTTCGATATCCTCAATAATTTTCGATGTGAATTGGAGCCGGGTCATTTTTTTTCGGTAGTGTTGGAAACATACAAAATATAAGAGTTGAGCACCATTCTTCCAAATATGTTGAATACTACTTTTTCCCAATATTTTAGGGTTCTTCGCTCGTCCAAATACACGTACAACATTTTGTCAGATTCGTCCACACCTCTCATGTATTTGTTGTAGTCATCAATCATGCTCGGTTTCACCTTTTTCGTATTCAAAATTCCCTTTCTTTTTCTTGATCGTCACACTATTAGTATCTGTATTGGATGAAATCAATATGACTGGGTTTGGTTTGGACTTTTTGTCTCTGAATGAACACATCAAAACATTTTCATGTGCTATGTATTTGGCTTCTCCTACTTAAATAATATAAAAAAACGGTAAAAAGTTATTTTTAAATGCAATTTTCGATACAAATGATCGCAGCGCTTTTGCGCCGCGTAGCATTCTAACGGTTAAGCAGTAAAATGACATTAATATTTGCATTGTGTTTGAATAATTGATTCTTGATTCATAAAATAAATCTTGACCACTTTGGTTCGTTTCTCTGTAACTGCAAAATAAAACTCAAAATTATCTGAAAAGAATATTTAAAATTATAAATGTTGGAAACTGTAGCGTGAATGATCATTCACCCTTTAGAATGATGGTGTCCAAATTGATATATGGGAATAAAGCTTCGACACGGCAGGATAAAAGTAAAATATATTATATGGAGATGCACGCACTTAGGAAAATGAATTTTATTTAACACTTTTATTGCAAATACAATCTGGCGGGCTTATTACCAGGTGGCAATATCTTCCAACTAACCAGACAAATGTAAATGAAGCAAGTTACGTGGTCACATAAATCATTCAAATGACTATCCATCCCCACGAAATCCATTCACATATACGTGAACACATGCTCACGAACCCCACAAAGACGGACAATCACCCAAACATTCTTTTTCATATAAAGTGAGATATCATCAATCGAAAGGAAAGGAAGGGATGGTGGAGAGAAAAGGAAAAGAAAAATCAGGAATGAAACACGTTATTTTACTGACTAGAAATTAAGAGTTGTTTCAGTCGCTTCGACGGAGCAAGTCTTATATTGGTTTGTAACTGATTCCAGAGTCTCACTGCATGGACAGGAAAGGACGGCCTAAAGAAAGAGGAGCGGTGAACTGGAAAGGCCAATAAACAATCTCTGTTTGAGCGTAGCGCTAATCCATGATTGGAAAGATGCTGAAAATTTTCAGCGAGATAAGAGGGTGCGGCGGGACAGTTAAGGATGTTATACAATATAAACAGTATGTGAATTTGGCGTCTATTTCTAGCATTCAACCAGTTCAATGCCTTCTGGTATGAAGTTATATGATCATACTTTCGTAATATTGTCATTGGTCTCATTAATCGAGCCTTCAGGTTTATAGCCGTACGTACGAGTACGCACAGATCTCGTAGTTTGTTGATAATACTGTCGCATATGAAGAGGCAATAACACCTGTACTGCAAACAAGTCTAGCGGGTGAGTATTGTAACTGGATGAATGCTGTTATGATTGGTTCCCTTCTTTTAGTTTTCTGTGAATATACAT
This sequence comes from Odontocerum albicorne, assembly GCA_949825065.1. Classification (NCBI taxonomy): domain Eukaryota; kingdom Metazoa; phylum Arthropoda; class Insecta; order Trichoptera; family Odontoceridae; genus Odontocerum; species Odontocerum albicorne. Next base: position 15,448,450 of record OX463865.1, read on the forward strand.
ACATAGATATCATCACGTGTCCCTTGCAGGGTAGGCAGAGAACAGATCTCCAAACTTTTCTATCCAAGCATACAACTTTCACCTCCTGAACATTAATACATCTAATAATGCACAATCTTCTATTATTCATACTTCTCACTTTACCTTCTTTCAAAATCTGGTCCACAAGGAGAGGATAAAATATATGTAGGATATATTTCTTTTATTTTCTTAGAATCAAAGTTGGTGGTACTAAAATCAAGGCCCGTCTAACAATCAATGTCGTCTGATAATCGAGGAAATACGGTATGTCAAATTTTCATTATTTATGCCTTCATCTTTAATATAACGTAAAAATTGTAACCTACCTCAAGTGTGGTAATATCGCCACTCCAAACGGACACTTTGCCGGCTAAAACTCTATTTAGTGAAGAATCAAAATTGAAATCTCTTAATTCTTCCTTATCGCTTTCTGTAGGAGGTTTAGTAGATGAAAAATTATCATGGAAATCATTTTTCCACACTGATATATCGTTTATTGTCACATATTTTTTCATGTTATACAATTTCCTCTTAACCTCCAGGTCCATATTTAAAAGTTTTTCCTTCTCCACAACCCATACTGGCGCTGTAGACATTTTCCCGTGTGTTTTTACCGATCTTTTTAATATATTTTTATATATTTTCTCCGCCGGTCTCAAGGAAAACCGGCAAAATCTTATTGGAAGCGATACCAGCGACATTTCGTACAGGGACCTTTTTGACACTTGGCAGAACTAATTTTGTAACTTATTATTGCTGTTCACGGTGAACTTTATTGGGTCAGCGACTAATTAAATATTTTTTGTAGGCATTATTCACAGTTGAGATCTTCAAACTTTTTAAATTTGTAACAATATTTTTTATATAAAAAATATACGGACAAGTGACAGGACAGAATTAATTCAATATTTTTTGTAGGCAATATTGACATTTGAGATATTCAAACTTTAAAAATTAATAACAATATTTTTTCTAATATATGGTAAGTGTGGCGGGATACCTATCGGTGAGACAGGACGGCGTTTTATTGATTGTTAACTAATTAAATATTTTTTTAAAGCAATATTGACATGTGAGGTATTCAAATGTTTAAATTAATAGCAATATTCTTTCTAATATACGGAAAAGTGTGGCGGTGTGCCTATCGATGGCATAGGATGACGTTGTATTCGTTGTCGACTAATTAAATATTTTTGTAGGCAATATTGAGAGATGTGATATTCAAACTTTTAGAATTAATAGTAATATTTTTTCTATCAAAAATATACGGACAAGTGTGATTATCAATGGGACAGGATTAATGAAATATTTTTTTGTAGGAAATATTGACATTTGATATATTAAATTTTAAAATGAATATCAATTTTTTTCCTTATATGCGGACAAGTGCGGCGGGGTACCTATCGATGGAACAGGATGACATTGGTTGTCGACTAATGAAATATTTTTTAAAGGCAATATTGCCATTTATTAGTTATCTGGTGTGATGGTCAAGGATTTTTAAGTTCTCCTAGTGAGATTGTTTTCCCGCCGAGATGGCTCGCCGCCATTCGACAGAAAGAAATTAGCTCTCCGTAATTTGAGAAAGGTATGAACCTGGTAATAAAAATTATATTTCCATGCCATTAATTGTTATTTAACAAATTAAATGTTCAAACTTTTTAATTTATAGCAATATTTTTTCTATGAAAAAACATATCTGTGGTGGGGTGCCTATCAATAGGATAGGATAATGTTTTCATTGGCGATTTGATCCTTTTTTATGTTAGGTGGTTGATTTTGGTTTTTTGTAGAGGCGTCGTTTGTGTCTCTTCACAGAACGGTGTTATTGTTGAAGCAGTAAGAAGTCCTTTGCTGTGATAGGCGAAGATTTTTCAAGTTTTGTTTTCACCGAGACGCACGCTATCATTCCGAAGAAGGGAACAAACGTTCTTTGTAACGGGAAAGAAGTACCCTGACAATAAGAATTATATTTACATGTCATAAATTATTAAAAAAATAGATATGCGCTTGATTATATTTTAATTAAATAAATTTTACTTTAATTTGAGTTATATTTTATTTTAATCCCTTAATGCACTATGTTTTATATCTTATTTTCATTATTTTGTGTAAAACGTGGAAATTCATTTTCATTTCAAATGTTCTTTTTGACATATATATTTATCTGTTGCTATAGATAAATAACAAAAAATGGAGTATTTAAAATAGACAATAGAAAAAGCATAAAGAAAAAAAATTATGTTCATTTAATCCCTTATTCCACATAATTTTAATGTCTTATTGTAATCATTTCATGTAGTATATTAAAGCAATAAATGCTTATTTATTTATAAGTGATAAAATTTCATACGTTCTTTTTATTTATGACTATGATATAATGTCGAAGAACAGTTTTAATCGGCGAACAGTATAACAAGAAAGAAAAGAGAAGATATTCAAACTTTTTTATTTCTATAAAATAAAGAAGATTTATTGAATTTATCTTGAGAACATTTTTAAGTAAAAATATTATTTATTACTTCTTCTCTACCATGAGTTCGATAGGCAAACAATTATTAATGAAATATGGCATGCATGATGATGCTGTTGCATTTTAGACGGTCCTTTTTTTGTCTTTAGTCTCCACGAACCCCAAGTGTCTGGAGATCCATTTAAATTTACCACTGAGAAAGTATTCTGGAGTTTTGTCCTCAAAATTGTGTAACATTGCAGAGATTGCTTCTTCATCACTTTAATTTTCCTTCCGAACAAATTGGATTTCAGTATTACAAATAAACAATAGAGTAGAAAAAATATAATCACTAGAGGTTAAGTCAGGACTGGGTGATTTGATTTTCGAAAACCACAATTTGAACGACAGCCTTTCTAGCAACAGAAGTGTGCACTGGCGCAATATCGTGCAATAATCTCACGCCTCGTGACAGCTTTCCTAGGTATTTTGTCTATATGGCATCCTTTAATTTGTGTATTAATGACGTTTAATACTCGTTAGTAATTGTAGCTCTATGAAGTCTATTAGTATATTGTCCAGACAATCCAAAAAAATGTTGCCATTTTTTTTTTGGGCTTGTGTCACCTTGACTTTTTGGGCCGTGATAATCCTAGACTGTGCCATGCCACTTAGTCCATTTTCGACGGAAGATCATGGCACAAAAGCATTGTTTCATCTTATATGATAATTGACTCAATTATTATTTTTTTCCCCATAACAGAGCATTAAAAATTCATTTAATCAATGTTACCTTTGTACAGCACTCAAGAGTTTTGGCATCCATCTTGCATTCACCTAATTCATTCTAAGATGTGCAGAATTCAATAGAATAGATAAAGCACTGTGAAAAGCCCCATATCTTGCTACAATTCTTCTTCTTGCTTCTTTTGAATTTAGTCTTCTATTTTGTAACATTCTTGTATTGTATTAATGCAACTGTTTCTGGAGTGAGTGCATCTATTGATCTGCCTTGACAAGGGTCATCTTCGATCAATCTCTGCCTAAGTGAAACTGTTAAGCCCAATCTTTCACTGTGGAGTATGAAGGAGAAGATTTTCCATAGACAGCATCTAAACATTGCTTAATTTCTGCCTGACTTTCCAATTTTTGAAAGAAACTTGATAACCGTGCGATAGTCAATTTTTAACATTTCAGAATATAACAAAACAACACGTATTCATTCCGCTCTAGTTAACATACTTTTGAGGATAGAGGTATCAAATTTTAACTATTACATCGCCTGACCATGTGATGGACGTGGGCGGCATGGTATCTGTCCATACAAGCTCTAATTTGTTCAGGCCAAAAACTTTGGGCCTTAGTACTCGTAGTATGCTCTGGAACTACAAATCCCCCGATTGTAACACCAGTATACTGTATAGGATGGGCGTCTGATTCTTCGAGTTCCTTGTGGGCAATATAACAGCTTAGTTCTTGACTGCGTACCATGCAGTATTCTTAGCACATGACTCAACCATCTTTATTGTAAAGGAATTAAGCTGCTGTTGCATTCAAAGTCAAACACATGGTCATACTACCTGACACCCATCATACTCCTAAGACATTGTTTTCAAAAGTGAGAACCGTTCTCTCTTGGGCCATAGTAACATACTAAGATTTAGAATGATATAGTAAAATAGACAGGATGTAGGCACTGAACAGACAACACTTAGTCTTCAGCTTAAACGTCAAGTAGTCTTATATGGTCTTCATATTGTTCAAGATACCGCTGCCAGCACCTATCCTAAAGGACAATTAATTCCCTGTAACTGTGACACCCAAATCCTTAAATTCGTTAACTCTTTTGACAAGATTGCCATTTATGCTTAGGGGAAGTGAACTTCCTTGACACCAGGGCATGAGTCGCCATTAATCAGCCTTATTTTCTGCGTCTTTGTATGCAGACCAAGCCAAGAGTTCACCGATACGCAGTGTGATCCAAATCTATATGTAAAAAACTCTGATATATGTAAACACATACCATCACGCCGTCTCCCTATCGGGGTAAGCAGAAAAAAGAGTCAGACTCATCTTTTGCCTTTTCTACATCCATACAGTTCTTATGATTCCTCTGACTTTTACATTTCCTTCTTTCAAAATAACGTACACTTGATCCAACCATACTTTCCTTGTCTTTTTCTTCCACTCACATTTGCATTTTGTTAGTCTTTCTTCAATAATTCATTCTACATGCCCAAACCATCTCAGAATGGTTTTCTTCATCTTACTCAACATATCATCCCTTATCGCTTCATTCAGTATTTTGTCATACAGTCCCCTCATGTATTCTTCTAAGTGCACGTATTTATTCACCTCTTTTTAGTCTTGTTTTACTCCCATACATCAAAGTTGGTACTAAAATATTGTTATGAACTCTGGTATACTTTTTTTTTTGGTCACTATTGGAGACGAGTCCGGATGCCAGATAAGAATTCTAATACTAGATTAAGGAGGTTTTAATTTGACAAATTCAGCTTGAAAATACTTACAACATGGAGATCTTAGAGATGCTTCATATGTTCAAACTTTGAGACATGTTTACATAAGTATCATCGATATATTTAGTCACTTTATCTTATCACATCAAAAGGCACTAAATGTGACAGCACTGGGTGTTCAACAAATCAAGACCTTTTCAGTGCAAAACTGCAGCAAGTGTCGCATGAACTCCTCACCACAGATCCATTAAGCAACATTCTCCATTTTGACATGATGTTGGTTCTCCCATTGCTGTTCGAGATTTATTAGTCCTCCATGTCAGGTGGTAATGCCTTGACAGGCAAAATCCACCCGCTAGGGCACGATGTTCCTCTCCAGTCATTCATAGCTACAGCAGGCGGTCATTCTAGAGGCTTAGTAGTCTTAATGAAACTGCCTCGATTTTGACCCAGGGGCTGGTGTCAATTTAAATACAAATCCAAAAGCAGTTAGTTTTTTACGAGAATACTTATTTTGCTTTGAAAATTATATCATCTCTTATTTCAACTTCCATCCAGAGGGCCAGGATTGACACAATAACATGATACTCTTCCATCTCTAGCAGCCCCTTGCCTCATCCCAAGTTATTTAGCGTTATGTAAAATCGATCACTCTTCAAATGCTTGATGAATTTTTATTAGGCATTTAGCAACTATTAAAATATAACAAATTCGGATGCAAGGCCTAGAGGTAAAACTAGAATGGAAGTGAATCTACTGGAAATCAAACCTAGATCCTGACTGTTGAGCAAATATACTAACCACCTATGATATAACATAGCTACATTTACAAAGTTATGATGACTATCTTTCAAACCTGGGGGTTGAAAGCTTTACCTTTAGAACCCTGATTTTTACTGAAGTGTTGCATGAACTTCTCACCATAGATCCATTAAGCAACATTCTCCATGATCTAAGCCTTCTTTATAATTTTTCTGGTTGGTTGTAAGAGATTACCACATGCCAATAAGCCCGCCAGGTTGTACTATATACAATTCCTTCCCCAAGTGCCTAGACAGTGTCTTCTTGCATTACCTTGCGAGTCTTCTATAAGTTTTCTGTTCTGCTATCGTTGCCAATTAATATTTCTAAATAAATGAATAAGCAGGGATAGGTAAGAAAAAAAAAACAAGTATGCAAATTTCAGGTTTATATATTTTTTTCTTCACAATTTTCTTTTTTTCTTTAACACCACAATATCAACGAATATTGGCTATACTAATATAATTCTAGCTTTAAAAAAAATCCAACATAAATCATCTTCGCATACAGCTCGCTCAAAACATAAATGCTACAAATACACTACAAAGTAATTGGATTATCATGAATGATAAAAAATAGATGCTATTTTTTTTTCACTTGTGCATATTTTGAACTCCACAGTTTGTTTAATGAACAAAAATAACAAATTTTCATTTAATATTGTCATTGAACATTTGAAATATTTAAATGTACATATTGAAAATTACTTAATTAAAATAAAAAGAGAAAATATATACCCCCATATCAAATAGCTAGCTTATAACACTGCTCTGTTAAACAGTGGAATTATGAATCAAGTTAAGGTATAACTTCATCTGTTTTTGTCTATGATATTGATCCTCTTTGATATGGATTCAGTCTTCAATCTATTTACATGTTAATGTATCGTTACATTAGCTTTAACACTCAAATACATTAATATATATAGCAAATTATTGAGTTGAATACCAAGTTTTAAAACTTGTTCAATTGGGGTATAAAATCATAGATGTGAACAAATATACACAAGTGTAAACTAAAAATCAAAGACAAAAATTCGTTTTTGAATATTCGAGAACACAAAATGAAAGTTTTCAATTTTGAATATTTCATTTACACATCTAAGAAAGTAAATAGATGAATAATAAACTTAAAATTGCACTATTTTAGACAAGAGAAACTAAATGCAGAAAACTATTTATTGTACAGCTGGAAAGCACCATTTTCTTGTAGTTTTTATATGAACTATATAAGAGAGAAAAAATATTGACCAAGAATTATTAAACAAATTTAGCTTTGTTATCAGTACGGAGAGGTCAAAAGCCTTTGTCTCTTTAGTACGAGTGAGTACATATATTTTTACATAGTTATTAATCTTTTTAATTTAGTATATATTGAAAAAAATAAATGTGAGAATTTAAATAAAAATTCGAGAAACGTTTTGAGTAGTGTAATAGAGGAACTATATTTCCCATCCCTAGTCAAATTCAAATTTTATATAATCTGTTCAGATTCAGAATTTATTATACCTGATAATTTATTATATATGATATTGCATCTTTCTTTTTTGCTCACAGTCAAATCTTGAAGAAAAAGAAAGATTAATAGAAATAGTACTGTTAAATAAAACTAATAATCTGAATAGAACATTTTGAAAACACTTAAATTGATTCTTTCAGAAACATTCCTGCCAATGAGGAATGATTCTATTTATAATGTCATATGAATAAATTCAAATTATTTATTTGGTCATATATTTATTATAATTTTAAGTTTGGACATGAATAAGACAGACGAAGGCTTATAATTTAAAGGCAGTGCATCTATTTAAAAGAAAAAATGAAATGCAATGATTAAAATTTACATTTTTATAACAAAATAAAAAATATAAACAGAAAAAATACATTGATCCATTTGGCGATTGTTAAAAATTTTTTTAAACTATAAAAAATATATACTTATGTCGTTCGTTGCAATGTTTCCGAGTGAATCATCTCTATTTTGACTATTTTTTTCTCGACATTTCAACGAAATCATTTGTTCGCTTATCTCAAATGGAAAACTTTACAATCATCAATGTACCTTACATATTATTTTATTTGGTGATGGAAATTATAAGCTAAAATTCTTAAAAAAAATCAGCATAAGTCTAAATGAATGCTACTACGAACTTAGATTAGAAATCCGATATTGTATAAAAAAATGCTAATTCGAGAATGTGTTTTTTTAATGTTATTAACGAAGCATCCGTTTTTCCTTAACTAAAATAAAGTCATTAAAAAATATGGGATTCGTTAATATAAATGTATAATTTAATTATACTTGAATGATATTTCATAATTAGCTTATATAAGACATAATATTTAAACCTTGAAATTAAATGCTTATAATTGATTTATTTAGGTGAATTATGTGTACATTTTAAAAACTTGATATGAACCTTGAATTTGAGACAAAGAAGCCCTATTGTCACAAATGAGTTGGTATTGCTATATTAACAGTTGAGCTTTAATGCGATATATATCAAATCGCTACCATTTATGATCTGTAATTTGCTGTCTAATATTAATAATAGCCCACATTATTTATTAATAATAGACAAAACCAATATTATGAAACTAAAGTTTTTCGTTTTATTTCAAAATTTAAAAAGCAAATGATTACTTTGTTTAAAAACTAAAATGAAATATGGGAGATTTAAAACTAGAAAAGATTTTCAATCATCCATATTTGATGAATAAATATCAGAGTTATACAATTTGACCAAAATTACAATCAATATTGTTAAAATTTAATTAAAATATATATCTGGTATAGAAATATAATTAAAAATATAGTCAATGATGTTATTTGCATTCTCTCAAAATTTTGTACTATTAGCAAATAAATATAGAAAAATAGTTGACTGAGAACTGCTTCTGATAGAGATCAGCCAAGAGAGCAAAATTCACAATAATGTAAAGATATCCCATTATTTCAGAGACAATGTTGTTATATTTATAAAGGTTAATTTTAAAATATCATTTAAGCTATTTTCGAAATATGTTCGAACAAGTTGGCAAGCTGCCTTTAGATGTTTATTTTAATTATTAAAAAAACGGAGGCTTTTATAGTTAATTAATTATAGTCATTTTACATCATTCCTCCCATTCCGCCCATTCCTCCCATACCACCCATTCCTGCCATGGGGTTAGGAGCATCTTCTTTGGGCATATCGCAGATGACAGCTTCAGCTGTCGTCAGCAAAGATGCCACACCACTAGCGTCCGTTAAAGCTGTGCGAACAACCTTTGTAGGATCAATAATACCTTTTTCGATCATATTTACATATTCATTGTTCATCGCGTCATATCCAAAAGCAGATTCGAGAGATTCAACTTTGGCCACGACCACAGCACCGTCGATACCTGCGTTCTTAGCAATAGTCATGCATGGCATTCTTAATGCATTTTTGATAATTTCTATACCTGTTGCTTGGTCGCTATTTGCAGTTTTAAGTTTATCCAGGGCCGGAGAGCATCGGATAAGGGCGGTTCCACCTCCAGGGACAATGCCTTCTTCTACAGCAGCTCTCGTCGCGTTCAATGCGTCGTTGACTCTGTCTTTCTTCTCATTGACTTCAACTTCGCTCGATCCGCCTACTCTTAATACTGCAACACCTGATGCGAGCCTTGCCAATCTTTCTTGTAATTTTTCCTTTTCGTATTCGGATGTAGTATCCTTGATTTGGTCCCTAATTTGATCGGCGCGTCTCCCAATATCTGTGTTCTTTCCTTTCCCTTTAAGAAGGAGGCAATCGTCTTTGGTGATTAAGGCCTCACCGACTTGACCGAGATCCGACAATTGAACATCTTCCAGTTTGACAAGATTGCTATCGTCACCGAAAACAACCCCACCTGTGGCGATAGCCATATCATTCAATGTAGCTTTACGGTTGTCCCCAAAACCTGGCGCTTTGACGGCGGCAACTTGAAGCCCGATTTTAAGTCTATTTACAACTAAAGTTGACAATGCTTCTCCATCGACGTCTTCAGCGATAATTACAAGAGGTTTTCTTTGAGAGTTGGCCAATTCTAAAGCGGGAATTATACTCTGAATAGAGCTGATCTTCTTTTCTGAGAAGAGAAGCAAGGCGTCTTGGAATTCAACTTTGGCACCTTTGGAAGAGTTAATAAAGTATGGAGAAATGTAACCACGATCAAATTTCATACCTTCAATCACTTCCAGCTCGTCTAATAAGGTTTTACCATCTTTAACCGTGATGACTCCGTCCCTTCCGACCTTCTTCATGGCATCAGAGATAAGCTGCCCAACTGCGGTGTCTCCGTTGGCCGAGATGGTGGCGACTTGAGCGATTTCTTCCGGAGTAGTAACAGGTTTCGACATTTCTTTGAGTTTCTGAATGATGCAATCGACAGCCATCATTACGCCCCTTCTGATTTCAATAGGATTTGCTCCCTTAGAAATCTTTTCGAAGCCTTCCTTAGCGATGGCTCTCGCCAAGACTGTAGCGGTCGTAGTCCCGTCTCCGGCTTCTTCATTTGTGTTATTGGCGACGTCTTGTACTAATTTAGCTCCGATATTTTGGAATTTATCCTTTAATTCAACCCCTTTTGCGACTGTTACTCCGTCTTTAGTAATTTTCGGCGATCCCCAGGATTGTTCTAGAATCACATTTCGACCTTTGGGTCCCATAGTTACGGCGACGGCATCTGCGAGTATATCTACTCCCTGGAGCATGAGAGCTCGTACTTCTGGACCGAAACGGACATCTTTAGCGTATGTACGACACGCTAAATTCATGTGGCGTGCGGCCACACCGCAGCGAATTACGTGAGAAAGCCTGTACATTTCGAGAACACAAATAAGATCAGATCTACAACGCCGGCACGTGCAAAATGCGAGAGAAACCACGCCGCTCCAAAATTCCACTAGTGACAATATTGCCAGATGACAAAATTGTACCGAAATGATAACAGATTGTGTAATAATTTCGTACTTAATAACTATACAAAATTGACATTTATTATGACAAAATCACTTTTTCAGTAAAAAAAGTATAAACAAAACCAGATATATTTAGTACAATCTATACCAATGTTTTGATTTTTTTATAATAAAGGAATCTTTTATATTTTGTGTTACCAAGTTGAAATATTTTTAGTGCGTACGCAATTAGCTGCTATTCTTAAAAATACTCTACAAAAAAGTTTATTTCATAATACATAACATATTATTAATAAATTATAATACAAATAATGTGCGTGAGTTTAAATTTAATAAAAGATTTTAAGTTAACATAAATTTCTATGAACTAACGAAAAATGACAAAATCCTTAAAATCTTTCTGATACTTAAGATTATAATTTTGACGTATTAGATTGATTATGTACGAGTAATAATAATTCGAATATGTATCTAAAAATTGAAAATTAAACACTGAATAAAAACGTGTGCAATCACCTAATTACAGCTCTCCTGAAAAGAAAATAAATTATTTTGTGTTCATCAAGGAAAAAAATAGATTTTTCATTATTCCTGTGGGATTCCATGTAGATTAGAAGCCTATTCTTGATTGATAGGTTATGTAACAGTTTCTGCTTAGAAGTGTTGTAGTTGTCGGACGGTTGTTAGTTAAAGATAATCAATTTTTGCTCATCTTCTCTTTTGTATCATATTCATTGGTATTCATGATAGAGTCCCACTGCCAATCTTCGTCATATAGAAAGATTTGTATTCATAATAGATTTTCCAGTTAACACAGCTCAGGTTAAAGTTAACTAACAGTATATCTTTTTGATGTTTTTTTGACAATAATGAAGCAAAAGATGCTATCCATATACAGCGAAGGAAAATTTGATCTAAATAAATTTCGAAATAATATTAATTTGTTCAAAAACCATTTTGTCAATTTAGTTATTTTTCTTCTTTCGTCGCCCAGCTTATGTTTGAGGATTATTACAACATGTAGGTAGCTTGTTCATTATTACAACATGTAGGTTGCACATCCCTGACAATTCTTCTCCACAAGTTCCTGGACTTAACATTTTTGATAGCAGCTTTAATCAGGAGCCCAATGTACGGCAGTATCCTGTGTTGGCCGGTTCATCAAGTCGAGAGTCTGCCCATCCATATTTTCCCTACCAACCTCTCTAAATTATTATTCGCAATGTGGGCCATTTAGCCAAATATTGCAGGTTTGGAACAAGCCTGGGAGAATCTACCTATAATTCACGATGCCTCCAGAATTATTTTAGGCATTTAAATTATTTCATTCAGTATTAAGATGTTTAGTTCTAATAATCTAATATTTTTTTATCTAGTTCAAATAGAACAATTTCTTTCATTTTTCTCTCCCGTGACTACCTTTCTTTCAAAGGAGTCTGGGTGGCAATTGTTATTATTAATACATATAATCACACAATTTTCCTGTCAGAGTAGGCAGAAAGAACAGAGTGTCAAAAATGTTGATATGAATACGCTGTTGTAAATTATTATTTTGATAGATCTTGACATTGCTTGGTTCAAGTATCTCTTTTAGTGGTCAAGTCACAGCCATTTTTTAAGAAAAAGAAGACTTTGTTTACTGATCGCCATTCAGTATCTCTTTCATCTGATAACACACTCCCCAAACAGCAAATTAATTCTACTTCACTGTTCACCATTATAACTTCTAATCATAAACATTATAGAATTATAAAACATAGTGAGATTCATTTAGGATTAATTTGATTCAAAACAAAAGATTTTTTTTTTTGAGTTTCCAATTCTTAACTTCACCATTCTTTTATGTTAGACCAGTGGTTTGTTATCAGTAAGGTTGTGGAGTCGGGATATGCTATTCTTATGTTGGACCAGTGGTTTGTTATCAGCAGGGTTCTGGAGTCGGGAGATGCTATTCTTATGTTAGACCAGTGGTTTGTTATCAGCAGGATTGTGGAGTCAGGAGATGCTATTCTTATGTTAGACCAGTGGTTTGTTATCAGCAGGGTTGTGGAGTCGGGAGATGCTATTCTTATGTTAGACCAGTGGTTTGTTATCAGCAGGGCTGTGAAGTCGGGAGATGCTATTCTAAATTCGACTCTATTACATTATGAAAAAACTTACATTTAAATAGTTACGCCACATAATTAAGTATAACATATGGTTAGCAATATATGTACTATAATTGGAGTCAGAAATTTTTTAGTCGAATTCTCAATCTTGACTATTAGGATTACCTCTCTTTAGATGTTGACTTACAGCTTTTTGAAGGTCTTCCTTGGGAACGACTGCTAGCGGGTATTTCATGCATTGCCATATAGCGAACTCTTAATTTCCCTCCTTTCTATGTGGCCTCACCAGTATCTCATGCGGTTTCTATCCCATCTTACAATATATTCTACTTCACATATTTCTTGGATACGGGAGTGTATAATTCTTAATGTTTTGCCTCGTACGTACTTTGTAAATTTTGACCTTTCTTTCTATTCTCAAGTATTTGTTATTCCATACCACATCTTTTAGGCATCTGGAGACAATAGCAGCTTTATTTACTTGGCCTCTTAGGGCACCCGCACACTAGGCAGTCTGGCTGCGGCAGCCAATCCGACCTATGGCGGCTCATTGGAGCGCGCACACTAGACAGTCAAGAATTCCTGGCTGCGGCAGCCATTAGAACGTGTAGGCTTGCACGGCAGCCAACTGGCTGCGCGCAGCCAGAGTGAGACAAGGCAAATGTATGTGGCTGTCTCAAGTCTTCGCGCACTTGTCGTAGCAGCCAGACGTATTTTGCGTTTCTAAACGAAATTCGCGATATTATTAAAAGTAAACGTAACATTTTTGTTTTGTGTACACACCTCAAAGAAATTATCAATTTTTCTTCTGGAGTTATACAAGCTCGCATACGACTATTGAATACCCATAATTGTATTTTTTTATATTTCCCAATAGGTTATCAAATGATTGCACTGACATTCTTGTATAGTTAAAACAATGATCCGAGTAGTTACGAAGATCCTTAAAATAATGTTGAAATAATCCCTTTGAGTGCCGCTCCAGAAGTAAAGGATGAATCCAATGCCTTCTTTTTGCTTTGCCTTTCTTACGAGACAAAAGGTAAACAATTATAACATCTTCCACATCCATCTCGCTCGATTCAACGGTCGACCATCGGCTGGCTACTTATAACAGGCTGCTCAAAATTTTGGCTGCCTAGTGCGCGGGCGCCCTTAGATCAACATACACACAATTAAATTCCATCACTCGTTAAATAGGTTTGCCATCAATCATAAGTTGGCATCTCACTGTTTTTTTTTTATTAAATCTTTAACAAAGACAAGAATCGTGCCCGAGGTTAAGCACCGTCTAATTCTCTCGATTTGAATTTTATTTTATTACGCAGCAGTGTTTCCAATTTGATGTCTATTTTTATAAGAGATGGAGAGTTAATAAAACAAATATTTTCGTATTAATTAAAAACATATATTATATTTATTTAATTTTCTTTTTGTATGTTTATTTAATAAGCACAAAATAACGTAAATTTATATATAATGAAAATAATTTGTATCATCTTAATTCAAATTATGCCTAAGAACTTTAATAATTTCACCAAGTATTCTTTGCTACTGACCAGTGCTGTAGTGAGGGTCTTCTGCACCCTGAGACAAAACATAAAATCTACACCCCCTTGTACAGAGTGGAGCACACGGGGAGCCGAGGTGCACCCTGATGCAAGGAAAAAATTTAAATGTCTGTCTTCCCATGGAGGATGGCGACCATCGATGTCGTCAAGTTGACAACTGGGTAGGGTTTAAGAATTGCGTGAGGGGTCATTCCTAGCAAAATGACAAGGATAATTGCGTGGCGGCGCTGCATCTCAAGATTCAATGGAGCAAGATCCGTTAAGACCGATTATATGGTACTATTTAATGAGAAAATAAAATAAAGTGGAAAAATGTAGATTGACATTAATTGCGTGCGTACCTATTTATTGTCTTGCTGGTCCGTATTTCCACCAGTTGAGGCGAGTGCGCAGAGTTGTCTAGATATATTATTGACCAGATATATAATTGACCAGATGTGTAATTCACCAGATGTATAATTGACCAGATGTATAATTGACCAGACAAATTCAAATAATGCGGAAATCGAATTTTAAAAAGCACTTTTCTTAACCGCATTAAGGTGAAACTGCATAAAAAGAAAACACACCAATCGAGTGATAAATGTATATCGCCTCCTTATTTTTCAAATTCTTGTTTTCTCTTCTTTTGATTCTATTTTTACATTTATGTACATACTTACATCTAACCATTCTCAATCATTTTTCCATTTCATAGCATACTTCTCTTCCCTTGCCTTAGCTCTTTTTATTGCAGTTACCCGTCGATGTTTCTCTCTCAACTCGGCTTTTTTTTCTTCACTTAAGTTTGCTCTTCTTTTAATATTTCTCAATCGATTAGCTTCTCTCAAAATAGCTCTTTTCTCATCGCTCATATTAGCTCTCTTTTCAATATTCCTCAATCGATTAGTTTCTCTCAATAGAGCTTTTTTTTCATCGCTCATATTAGCTCTATTTTCAATAGTCTGCAACCGATTCGTTTCTCTCAAAAGAGCTCTTTTTCCTTCACTCATATTAGCTTTATTCTGAGCAGCTTTCAATCTATTATTTAAATCAGCTCTGTACCGAGAAACTTGTAATCTTGTTTTTTCTCTTAATAATATTTTCTCTTCTTCACTTAAATTTCTTTTTCTCCATGCAGCCCTCATTCTGTTCTTTTCCCTCATTAAACCCTTTTGTTCCACACTCATCTTTGCTCTGTATTGTGCAACTTTCAAACGGTTGATTTCTCTCTTGATTCTTATATTGTCTTCATCCTCCTCAAAGTATTTATTAGCGGTCTCTGTTGTATTCCCGTAGTATATCTTCATATGAAAAAAAGAACTCAAATTTATATTCCCTAGAGGTTTTTTTAATGAATATGTTTCTTTTATTACTTTTCTTATGCTGTCCATCTTTTTATTTCTTATGCTTTTCTTCAATTCTCCACTTTGAGTTATTTCACGATTGTAATGGTCTCGAGGGCCTGCAATGAAGTAAGCCAAAACTTATAAAATAAACTTTAAAATATCATTTAATCTTGAAAAAATCAAGTTAAAATTTTGTATAAAAGTAGAGTTCCGAATGGGATTCGAAAAGGGAAACTAAAAATGGAATTATTCAAATGAAAAAAAAATGAATAACTCTCATTTAAATATTTGAAACATTTCGATTATCAACTTAACCGAGAAGTCTATTAGAGTGAATGAGAAATTTATTCGATTAATTGAGAATATTGTCAGTTTAAAAAAAAAAACTGGGTTCCAGCGGGATTGGAACTCGCAACCTCCGGGTTGGGAGACAAGCATCTTACTAACTAGGCCACAAAGGCTCTAGTAAGACATTAAAAAAAAAAAAACTGTTGATTCTTAGAATAACATCAAATTCATCATTAACACAGTCGAGTAAAAATATTTCATAGCACGAATAAAAATATAAAAATTGTTCTTACCAATCTCTTTACTGGATGTATTCCATTTTGAATAACTGGAAATGAAATCAAAATAATAGATATTAGTATGAATTACCAAATACATAAATATTGACATACTGTAACTATTATCTAATCCTGCCCGTTCATTTCACCAATTTTATAAATGTGCAATTTACCCTTATAACCACATGTCACTTGATAATCTTTAGTGTATTGTAAATAAATTTATTGATTTTTTAGGTAAATGTCCCTTAAAGGTATATGATGATTTTGATTGTTGGTAAATAAATAAAACACGTTAAATCGCAATGCGGAAGGAGAGAGTGAATGAATACTTTATTTGATAGTACGTAGGTATTTATAATATTTCAGAATGGGCGCGGGAGTGCGCCCGTGATATACTTTTATCTCGCTTCTGTACGTGCAGAAATGGTCAATTGAAGTATTGTAGATATCGTAAATAGTATTGTAGGTAACAATCTATTTACGGAACCGGCGAGACAGCGTGATGCGTTCTCTTTCTAGTATGGAATGCGGCGCGATGCGCGGCCGCGTCAATGTTTGGCATGTGACCTTTGGACTGTTTAATATAATTTATCGAGGTATCCAAAGGTCGTTTCATCGGTCATTGACCGTATGTCTGCGACAATATTTAGCGACGACCGTGGTTCCCACAATTTAATTATTTAATTTACAACACAAGTGTCTTTTACATACAAATCCACATATGACAAGTTAATACAAATACCTTATCTGAAAATAATATGTAGATACAAAATGCATTAATAATAATAGAAAAGTAATTGTATAAAATTATTAAATATTAATATGTACATTTAAATTCAATATATGTATGTATATTACAAAATATTACCCAATTTAGCCAAGTAGACTTACGTAATTGTGGAACACATATTTTATAGTGGTAAAGAACTTATTATTTGTTATTAGTGGAACAAGGCTTATATAAGAACAAGAATTAGATTTTTAGAGATAGCTCTTAAAATTGAATAAATACTCTTGTAGCAGGAGATGCAAGTTGTATTGCAGAATCTAAACATTCCACATGTCGATGCAGGGCTACTCAACTCCAGAGGCTGTCCAATATGTTTTATATAGTAATAAAACGTCCTTGCATCATTGTGCGAATTATTCCACTGTGTGAAATCGAAAAAGAACTAAAAAAAACTACCTTGCATCATTTTTTTTTTTTTTTTTTATTAAACAAAGTAAATTATTGTACAAACATTTGTCAAGGCTATATCTATATACACATTTATTTCTTAACTAATCTTAATTATATGTTATCATTTATGCACTTACTTCATCTTATTTTCATACATATCATTTTATTTTATTTTTTTCAATCTTAATATATGATTTCTTAGAAATAATTAACACCTACATACTACTTATAACTAGATGACAATTCTTACACTAATTATTTAGCAGAAACAAGTCCACTCGTTCAGGCTACTTGTATTCCATCACATTCACTCAGACCTTGGTCGTCCCAGCTAATACTAGGTTAGTCATAAAGTTTTGAAAGCGGAAATGAAAATACATTTTTTTGGGGGGAAATCACTTTTATTGCTCAGTATAGTCTCCCATAAGATCAATACACTTGGTCCAACGATCTTCCAACTTTGTTGTCCCATCACGGAAGTGACTTTCTGGAAGGCCTGCAAAATACTCCTCTACGACGGCTATAACCTCTTCGTTTGATGAAAAATGCTTTCCACGAAGGAATTTTTTGAGGTGTGAGAACAGCCAGAAGTCAGAGGGAGCTAAATCTGGCAAATAGGGTGGATGCTGCAACAGTTCGTACCCCAATTCACTGATTTTCGTGATGGTTTTTTGAGCTGTGTGAGCAGGTGCATTGTCTTGATGAAAAATGATTTTTTTCTTCTGCAAACCGGGTCTTTTTTCACAATTTTTTTCATCCAACTGGTCCAAAAGGTTACAATAATAATCAGAGTTGATTGTCTTACCAGTTTGGAGATAATCTATCAATAAAATTCCTTTTGCATCCCAAAAAACTGACGCTAACACCTTCTTGGCCGATTTCTGGACACGAACTCGCTTCGGAGCCAAAGTGCCTGGTTCACACCACTCCTCAGCCTCTTGTTTTGATTCAGGATCATGGTGGTAGACCCAAGTCTCATCCATAGTGATGAATTCGAAATTGCTCCAAATGTTGCTCAGAAAGTCGCATTCGAACGTGTTTTTGTTGCATTGTTAGGAAATGCGGCACCCATTGTGCACACAGTTTTTTGAAACCCAAAACTTCAGCCAAAATATGCCATGTTGTTCCATGTGAGATGCCTATGGTGTCAGCTATCACATCCACAGTCGATCGATGATCTTCCAAAACCATATCCTGTATTTTCGCTATGATTTCTGGTGTTGATGCACTTTTTGGACGTCCTGAGCGTGGATCGTCTTCAACGCTTGTACGGCCACGCTTAAACTCCAAAACCCATCGGTGAACGGTTGGAAATGAAGGAGAAGACTCCTTTAATACTTTCACCATCTTTGCATGGATCTCAGTAGCCGATAAACCTTCCAAAACAAAGAATGTAATCACTGCACGATATTCGGATTTTTCCATTGTTAAAAAATACACTGACACGTCAACTTCAAATGGCTTGTAAACAAAGAATGAATTGACAGATCGAAATGAAATTTTGAGTACGTTCTTATGAAAGATGAAATATTAAAATGGCGTAGAAATTTTGGTTTTTCTACTGCTCCATAGATGTCGCTTTCAAAACTTTTTGACTAACCTATTACTGTAGGTGGTCTAGTCAGGCAACAGATAATGCTTCGGGAGCTTGTGCTTATAACGGAAGGGTAGGTCGGACTACTCTCGTAAGCCCCCAGGGCAGCGACTAAGGGATTTCTGTGATTTTGTTGGCTTTTATAGAACTTCACGGTCCAAGCGAGGATGTGGTGCTGTAGGGTTTCTTCTCGCTGTTCGGCGTTAAGTCGGGTAAGGTTTGTTCTGGGATGGGAGATATCTTGAATGCCTTGTTCTGCACTCTCTGGGATTGGGAAACTAATACACAGACGCTATGGATATTTTTAATATTTCCATGGCACTTTTCAAACTTGGCCTGATTGACGCATTCTCTACGATTAATTCATACTGAAAATTTTACTACCTGATTTTGTTTCCTTTCTACACCTTTAACCCTAGGCGCAAATTTTTATTTTCGAGATATTGAATTTTTTGTTGAATAAATCATTATTATGTGTATCAAATTAACGAATGTGTTATAAAATTTTTTTATTTTTGAAATGAGGCGGTCGCATATGAAGACCAGAGTCCATTTCAAGGGGTCATGTCAATGGTCGCAAAAGTGACCAATGAATGTTTAGGTAATAATATCTAAGTTTAGGTTGTATTAGGAAATAACATTCTTATATGAGATATAATGAATGGTGATTTACTTATAATACCTATTTACATATTTGATAATAAATTGACCGGATGTTTACTATAGATCGTTGCTACTGAACATGCAGCTAACTTCACGACGATCCATCTTAAATAAGACCTCTGCCCGTCCACTACATTTGCCAAGTTGACATTTGTGTTACATAAAAACGTTTCATTAAGAAAATGAATCCTTATAAGTATAACCATTAGGGTGGTCGCATATGCCACCCATTTCTGCTTATGTCCGTTAACACGTTCCGCGCCGCGTAGGTCACCGGTGACCTACCATGTTTTTGACTAGGGCGCCACATAGGTCACCGGTGACCTACGTGTTTTTTTTTTTTATAAACAGTCCCAGTGCGCCAGCGGTCACATTTACTACGAATTTTAACATTGAATGTGACCTATACGGCGCCCCTGAATATAATGCACATAAAAACTTCCAAAATTTTGTTTGAAAATGCAATTATTTTTATTAAACTTTCAGGTGTACATGAGCAAGCTATATAATTAAAAATTAAGTTTAATTAATAAATGATGTAAGGAATATGAATTAAGAGGGTACAATATAATCTTTTCTTTTTGTCATCTTTGCCATCCATTTGTCACACTCTGGAAATTTATGAGGGTGCATTGTCTATGCAACATTGTGACCCTTTTTATTGGAGCTATTGTCTCAGTAATCATAAGAGATTATTATG
The DNA here is from genome assembly GCA_949825065.1 of Odontocerum albicorne. Classification (NCBI taxonomy): domain Eukaryota; kingdom Metazoa; phylum Arthropoda; class Insecta; order Trichoptera; family Odontoceridae; genus Odontocerum; species Odontocerum albicorne. The sequence continues at coordinate 15,468,843 of OX463865.1, forward strand.
TTATGGCGTAACACTATAGCATATTACATAAATAAATAAAAAATATAATAAGTAATAAATTAGGCATGCTACAATTTGTTTAGACTACAAAAGTTTATGTTGTATATACATGTATTATTACCTTACGACGCCGCGTAGGTCACCGGTGACCTACGCTCACAATATCACCTAAAATCAGTTTATCTTTAAAAATAAATCATTATTTATGAAGCCTATATACGTATACATAATATAAACTATAATTTGTTTAGTGGCGCAGGTACTTATTTTCTCAAAATGCACTGCGGCACGCAACGTGTTAAAGGGTTAAGGGATTGTTTAATTTATCGTCCCGTAACGTTCTTACCCTGGAATATTTTTTACCATTCGATTACAGTGTTTACCAACAAAGCAACGGCCAGTTTTCCTATTATGTAAACTAATATTATTATTTGCGACTTTTTTTAACGAGAGTGTTTTATATAATTGTATTTTGTGCTGTTTCCCTTTTTCTTGTTAAGTTTATTTATTACTTATCTTTTTCAATTCATTACTGAAGCTGTTTATTTTTATTTATTACTTATCTTTTTCAATTCATTACTGAAGCTGTTTATTTTTATTTATTACTTATCTTTTTCAATTCATTACTGAAGCTGTGTATTTTGTGCTGTTTCCCTTTTTCTTGTTAAGTTTATTTATTACTTATCTTTTTCAATTCATTACTGAAGCTGTTTACTTTTTAAACAACAATGTTGATATTTGTTTTTAATGAAATAATTAAGTATATTGTTTTTTCGCTTTATATTTTTATTTATAATGTTGTTTCCTAAATTGAGCAGTAATTTATCGCTATCAAAATTATTTGTATCTGTTTATATATATGTTGATAGTTTTCAAAAGCCCCTTGGGCATAGACATGTATCAAAAATAAATAATTTGTGGACAGTAAAAATAAATAAGTTCAAACAACAGGATTAACAGGTGTCGTACGACATCCCCACGTGTCGTACGACATCAAGTTCAAACAACGGGATTAACAGGTGTCGTACGACATCTCCACGTGACCACCGTTTTATCAGGTGTCGTACGACATCAAGTTCAAACAACGGGATTAACATGTGTCGTACGACATCCCCACGTGACCACCGTTTTATCAGGTGTCGTACGACATCAAGTTCAAACAACGGGATTAACATGTGTCGTACGACATCCCCACGTGACCACCGTTTTATCAGGTGTCGTACGACATCAAGTTCAAACAACGGGATTAACAGGTGTCGTACGACATCCCCACGTGACCACCGTTTTCCAAAGAATGAGGACAGGAAACAAGAAATCGAGACATAATGAAAGATAAAACTTACGATAAAGAGGTGTTCGTCTTTGTCAAATTATCGTCAGTATTAATATATTTCTCTGTGGATTTGTGAGATTTTTCATGTTTTTCACAGGCAGCTGTAAATAAATGAAACAAATGAAATTTATATATTATTTAATTCCTTTATATACAGTACAACCTCCCGGTTTCATAGTTTTCACCTCATCATCAGGGGAGCATAAACAAGATTGAATTATGCCCAGGCCGGCACCGACAGCCTAGAATTATCGCAAAGTCAGAGAAATCGTAAGAGTTGTACGAAAGAGATGAAATATGTGTCAAGAAAAGTCTGGTGCTCTGTTTTCTCTGCATACGTAGGGATACAGCATGATGGTACATTCCAACAATAAGACAGGGATGCTAAAAAGGCACTCCACATCCTGCTAGATCAGACAGGTTGAGAATCTCTATCGGCGGCCATAGTCGAATGTTTAACGTTAGCAAACGGGCAGGTTCGATTCCTGACGGATTCGCTTCCAGACACTAGTTTTACTCTTAAGCCATTTTATACCTGAATTTATATTTTTCTGTAGCTTACATGCTAGATTACTAGATGGTGCTTCTGTTAACGACATTGGTGTCCCTTAACCTCCCGTATTTTCTAAAAAATTTTATAAAATAAATAAAACAATTATTTTTTATTTGAGTTCACTATCGGTTTCAAAGACCTCTGTCTTTCTCGTCAGGTGATGAACTAAATTATGTCTAAAACAACATATGTCTAAAATATATTTTCTCTAATTGTAATAGGTACACAGGAGAGGGGGAGGGGAGTACTGGCTAATAAGGACAGGGGAGTACGTAGGCGTCAAAAGGATGAGTTTTGAATGGCAAACATATTTAGCAGAGTGCTATTATTGAAATTAACTTGGTTTATTTCAATAATAGCCCTTTGCTAAATAAGTTTCCTATTCATAAGACATCCTTTTGATACTTACCTACTCCCCTCCACTCTATTGTACCTATTACAATTAAAAAATATATATTATGAAGATAATTTAGTTCATCTTCTGACGAGGAAGACGGAGGTCTTTGAAACTGGTAGTGAACTCAAATAAAACAGTGGTGAATACAAAATATTTTTTTTATTTATTTTATAAAAAAAAATATAAATATAACACCACAAAGTGAAACAAACGTCTTTTCTAAGATTCAAGAAATCTCTTATTTTCTGTTAAGTTCATTAGGAAGCGCTCTTGAGGTGGTCATTATTTTCTGTTAAGTTCATTAGGAAGCGCTCTTGAGGTGGTCATTATTTTCTGTTAAGTTCATTAGGAAGCGCTCTTGAGGTGGTCATTATGATCAGGAAACAGCGTTATTCCAAATTATCTGAAAAAAATATCAAACTCAACACAAAATCTTACCATAATAACGATATTTTTTTCTGCAATACGAACATTCAAATTTAAAAGCAAGATTTTCTTCTTGTTCATGGATTTTTAAAGAGTCGTTAATGTTGTTTTCTTTAAATTTCCCTCCATTGTTGTGTGGAGTTTCCATATGTCTATCAACCGCTTCCTTCACGTCAATTGCTTCCACTTCAAGCCTCTCTTCATATTCTTTATAGTCTACAACTTTTACTATGACATTCGATAAACATTCATTCTCTGAATCTGTTGTGACTTTTTTATTTGCAATTTCAGCATTTTTCATATCCTGAAAAAAAAAATTTGTTATATTCTAAAGCAAATTTCTACAACATTTTTAGGCATACATTAGGAGGACCGGAAAGTAATCAAAATTTTTGATCATTTGCAAAACATTTATTAAAAAAAATAAAAACTTATCTATAAAATTTTTTTGATCATTTTCTATCACTTTTTGCCACCGTTCGGTAAAAATTTCAATCCCATTTTTAAAAACACTTCTAGGTTTTTCTTTGAAAAATTTGTCCATATGATTTTTTATCTCACTAATATTATTAAATTTCTTTGTTACGTATTGAGTGTTCTAAGAACCTAAACAAATGGTAATCAGAGGGTGCGATATCCGGTGAATAAGGTGGATGAGGTAGAAGTTCTAAACCAAGCTTCATTATTTTTTCTGGTGTCATTCATTTTCCAAAATAAAAAAATATGATGTAATATATGTATAATATTTACATAATTTTTTTTTCGTTTTGAAAAAAACCTTAGCCTGACTAAGTTTTCTTTGTGAAGAAACAAATTCGCTATGGTTATTTTAATTAAAATTTTGATTATTACAAATTACTCATTTCTGAAATTTTGATTATTACAAAATACTAATCAACGTACCTAACATTTTTGTTCTTAGCTTTATCTCTTACCCCTTGTTGCTTGCAAGCTAAAAAAAAAAGTGGTGATAATGAACCTCTGTGGCGTCGTTCGTGGTAATATGTTCAATTTTCACGCAACTTTTACGGGTTTGACTCCCAATGACGAGTAACAACTGAATTTGTTTAGTGTTTGACTAAACAAATTACAATGTCTTTAAACCTCCACAGTGTTAACGCCTTAATTATAAATAATTTATAAAAAATAGGCCTTTACACGTCTTTTTGGAAGGTTGCAAGAAATTTATACAATGTGTACATTAAAAGTATAATAGATTTACGAGTATGTTAAAAAATATAAAATTTTGGTTTATTTTATCAAAACAATAAATGGTATCAGTTGTTTTTTTGTAAATGTGTTTCTGGTAACTAAAGAGCAATGAAGTCTTGTACATAAGTCTCCCATTATCTGCGGGGGATAGGTCCCGAGCCTCCTCATGGATGGTGAAATCTGCTGATAATAGTGAACGCGTTCTAAATTATCGTATACCTGTACTAGACAGCAGTTTTCTGTCAATATACTGAACACACTTGTCGTTATTTTCTCTGTAACTATTATTTAAGGTGCAACAGTACAGTAAATCAGCAAGAATTTATTTCTTTTTTTAGAGCACTTCAGGAACAAAGAAGAAAGGAACTTTGTGATGATTTGGAGATGTGGAGAAAATGAATGACTGCGAGTATACAAGTCAGAAGTGCAAGGTGTGATAAGACCCACAATCAGAATTAAGGAAGCAGGCCACTGCTCATACCAACCTCTATTTGAAAATAAGACTCTTCAAATTCATCACCTAAAGTCTTATCAACACATGGTTCACTATCATCGTGTAGTTCTCTTTTGATATATAATGATGCAAGTTTATCAAAGGTTTTTCCATTTAGTTTGTCTTCTTCCGATGCTTTGAATTCATCCATAAAATAATCAATATTAATTTCCGTATCATCAAATGGCTCTAACTTAATAATACCGGGTGCCTCCATTTTCCTAAAATAATAAAATATTAAATTAATATTTTTATTTTGATATAACAAAATATACTTTATTCTTAAAACTAATAAAATCAAAAAATCTAAGAGGCATTGCAGGCAAAATATTACAAATATGAAAACATACTTCCTCAACGATATATGTGAGTTAGAAGCTATTGTACGATAGGAAAGAAATCGTAGAAGACTTCAGGAGAGTCCCATAGAACGGATGGACAATTAATTAGCATTGCATGGAATACATGTTGATAGTCGTTCTTTTAGAATACTTATAAAAGTATGGATATCAAGATAGTTGGGAGTCAAGTCATAGGTCTAATTCAAGAGAAAGAAGATATTTGATGTCAGATTACTTTGGTACACGGGCTATCCTTGGAGTTATGAAAGGTTCTACACCAGGTGAAGTCATTAGAAAAACTTATTTATTCAAATATTTAATACTTTAAAACAGATATTTTAGTATTCAAGTTTGATGACACCCTCATCAAACTTTAATACTAAAATATTTTCTTTACCCAACTAAGGATGTAATACACAATGAAAGAGATCAATTTAGTCAAAGGATTTTCAGTAATGTTTGTGTCAACCAAGGGCTGGTTGTAGAAAAGCTGTTGGTTCTCAACATGTCAGGATAGTCGGATCCTATTAAAGAAATTATGTTTGTTTTAAACCATAGATCAGACGTGGGCAAATGCGGCTCTGAGAGCCACATGCGGCTCTTCGTTGGGTTAAATGCGGCTCCCAATGTCTCTTATAAAAATATAGATACTTTCTTTCCCCATTATACTTGTATTTTCCTTTCTAAATGTTGTAAGTGACAAGATGCGCATGTACGAATGCAACTGTCAAAGACAAAGGCAAGTATTGGTGTGTACAAGTAGTAAGTAGGTTTATATGTGAGAACGTGACTATGGTGTGGCTCTTTATATATATGAAAATCTAGAATGTGGCTCTCGTTGACCTCATGTACGCCCACCCCTGCCATAGATTGTAAAATATTTTGCTACATAAGCTTGATAAGCAATGTATCGAGTACAGTTTAACAATTATTTTGTAAAGCGAAACATATTTGTCAGTTTGAGTTAAGTTATTCTGGAGAATTTTTTCACATTCAAGTCTCAAATCATGTTTTAAAATGGAGTTTTAATACAAATACCAAATAAATTAATAAGGAATTACATTTTTATTCGACTAATTACACTTTATCACAGCAACGTGTGTTTCTTTCTCCTATCCCGAGGCTCTCTTTAGGCTGATTGAATCACTAACAGCTGTTATATTTTATTTAGTGTCTGTGGTCTATTGACCCAAAAGAAATATTTTAATGTTATGCGATAGTGTGCTTCTTTTTATTTGTTTTGTACAAAATATGAATGTAGAGATTGATTAGAGCATTTACAACAAAATGACTAAAGCATTTACAACAAAAAGCAGTACTGTCGCAAGTGGTGTGTTGGAATCGGCTCTCCCTGGATCATGAGAGTTATTTATTAAATTTTAATGATTTTTCTGAGTCTGTTGTTAAAAATATTTGGAGCCGGTTGGTAAACATAATCATTAATAGTCGCGTCATGAAGGTAAGGAGTATAAGTAAGTTTCTTCACATATGGCAACAGTACAAAATATTTTCTCATATATTTTCAGTACTTCGAGTCGAACGAAAAAGTGATATCTGTACTTTTCATTGAAATGTTTCTAGTAAGAATCTTTGTGTAGTGACTAATGACATAGTTGTGTTGCTAACTTCGTAGGAAAATAGCACGATAGTGTGATGACGGGGTTGCCTGGGTTTTCCTACCTCGGAAGGAGTGATGTACTCTACGTAGGATCAGATGCGGAGTGGGCCACACTGTTTATTATATGCACAAGTGGGGCCAAGTGGAGTTGCCTTTCTATGAGTGGGGGGAAAATCTATACCATGGACCACATCATACACACCAGACCTCTGTATGTGTAGAGGCGCTACACAACCTAACACCAGAGCTGTGATTTGGATTGAGAAGACATACTGCATGTAAGGGCTAAACGTGAAAGAAGTTGTCAAGTATTTACCAATGTACCACTAAACGTAAAAAGATAATATTAATTTTAGACCTTATTCTTATTAATTCTTGTTGAAAATAAGGTAGCAAGCTATCAACGCATCATAAATCAACAAGATCATTTTGACAGTGTTTTAAATAGTTTTATTTATATGTGTCTATTTTTCATGATGTAAAAAGATGATAGTCCACAACAATAATGAAATGTGGACGTGGAACAAGATTGAAAAGAGCCCTTTCTAAATGTTGTAGAAATGCGTGCACTTAGAATAATACATGTGGGGACTATGTATGACAGAATAAGGAATGAAGTGATTAGGGATGAGTGTGAACTTAAGGCTGATGTGTTGAGCAAGATGAAGAAGCGCACTCTGTGATGGTTTGGGCATGTGAAAGAAGGAAATGAAAAGTTAGAGGAATCATAGGAATCAGGGCTGTAGAGTCGAAGTCGGGAGATGACATTCTAAAATTGACGCCAGCTTAAATTTTTTTAAATTCATTGGCTACATAAATTACTTTATGAAATTATGAGCTATGTACCATTTAGTACAAATAGCGTGTACTATGATGAGGAATCTCTCACTGTACATTGTTTCCAAAAAAATCTACATTTCAGTAGTTCAATCAACAATGGCTCTACAACCCAGGTCGGGTCTTGGCCTCCTTTAAAGCACGCCTCCATGACTGGCGGTCCTGTGCTGCTGTTCGCCAGTTCTGGATGCCAATGAGCTGCGCATCCCTATTGACACCATCCAGCCATCGAAGCTTCGGCCTTCCTTCTTCGACCCCCCGGTGTGCCATTCAAGAGCCTTCTCGGAATGTCTTCCTCACATTTCAGTAGTTACACTACGTAATTAAGTATAGCATATGGTTAGCAATGTATGTATAGTACTATAATTAGAGTTGGAGTCAAACATTTAAAATTTCTGGAGTCAGTTTTATTTTTGCTGACTCCACAACACTGATAGGAATTGTATGAGGTGTATGGATGTAGAAGAGGCAAAATAGGTGCATCATGATATGAAAGTCTGGCGCTCTGTACTTTCTGCCTATAACAATAGGGAGAAGGTGTGATGGTATGTATGTAAAAAGATGTTTATAATGCTTCTCACAAATAAATTTTCTAGTCTTTACAGTTATTTACCTACCAAATTGATTGGAATTGTCAAAAAATACCTATTTGTTGCTCGTTATGGAGATATGGGCACCAGATTTCGTTTTATGTACACCCTGAGATTATTCATGAGTAAATAAAATTTTACCATGGGAAATACGACATAAAAAACAAAAGCACAAGTAAATAAAAGAAGAAGAAAAAATTCTGTTACTGTTGAACCCTTTATAGGTTGGCGGCTCAATATTTAGCCACCAGGCATGATTGTCACAGCTCAAATGTGACATTTATCAATTATTATGACAAAAACCATGCATGAGTAGTTGAGATACATAATTATCATTAAGAAATGATGAAAAATATTTTTTTTAAATACATCTAGAAACGGGTGTTACAACTATTATGGCAGAAACTATGCAGAGTAGTTGAGATACATAATTATGATTAAGAAATGATGAAAAATAATTGTTTTAAATACATCTAGAAATGGGTGTTACAACTATTATGGCAGTAACTATGCAGAGTAGTTGAGATACATAATTATGATTAAGAAATGATGAAAAATAATTGTTTTAAATACATCTAGAAATGGGTGTTACAACTATTATGGCAGAAACCATGCAGAGTAGTTGAGATACATAATTATGATTCAGAAATGATGAGAAATAATTTTTTTTTAAATACATCTAGAAATGGGTGTCCGTATATTTGGCCATAAAAGAATTGACTATAACTGTATCTATATCAGTGTATGTTCTATAAAGGGTTAAAATATTCTTTTCTTTTAATAAAGTAATAATATATAACGAACAGTCAAAATGGTTTAAGTGATTATTATTTTTCAATTAAAAATAGCAAAAACTAGAAACTATTTGAAATATAGCTTTTTACGGCGTTTATATGAAAATTTATTTCATTTTCATTGATATAACTGACTTATGGTCAAGTTAATTTTAGACATTAGAAAATTAGTGTAACCCGGAGAATTTATAGCAAAACCTGGGAAACTTTTTCTAACACGATTTGTCTTGCTGGTCACCCTATATGGGGGCTAACTAATAAAAGTGTTTTAAAATAGATTTTAAGGACCTCTGAGGCCTAATGGTTGAATACTCGACTTCTACGCGGAGATTTCAGATTTAATTTCCAGAAGTAAGCTAAAAAAATGTCAGTGTTTTTTAAATCACGCCGATTAAAATCCGCGATTCGTGTATATATATTTGCAATAATAATTATCATTATTCCTGCCAAAATAGCACGATAACAGAGATAATAAAAAAAACACTCAACTGTCAACATGACAATGTTACCAGTGCATAAATAATGAATACGAAAAAAACAAAAATGTATATAAAAAATCAGTGGCGGGGTGCTTATCGTTGGGACAAGATGATATTTTCACTGGAGCTTTGAAGATCCTTTTTTTTTTCGTGTTGAATAGTTGATTTCTGTTTTAACAGAAGCACCGTCTATGTCTTCTCACTGGAGGGTGTTATTGTTGAAGCAGGAAAAGTTATTTGGTTGGACGTGCAAGGATTTTTTAAGTTGCGTGGAGTGGTTGTTTTCTCCGCCGAAAAGACTTGCCGCCATTTGACAGAAATAAATAAAATCTCTGTAATGGGTGAAATGTATAAACCTATGATAATAATGATTATATTTCTATGTCATAAATTATTATATAAAAAAGAGCAAAACTCCGTAATCATGGAAATGAGAACCTATTTACGGAGCTGCAATAAATAAATTCAAGGATCAATTATAGATTTGATTTGAAGAATTTAATATGTCATATTTAAGCATCAGGCAGCAAAAAGAGGAATTAATCAAGTCGGTTTCTTTCATACTAACAAAATGATGAACTTTGTAATAAAGTTGCTCTATGTGAAAACAAATCTGCAAAATTGAAAAATTAAAATTAGACAATCAGATATATGTAATAAAAAGGTAATTAAATAAATAAGGTATAATAAAAGGTGATGGTACAGAAAAATGGACTCATTTAGACTGGTAATAAGAACTAACTTACCAAATGCTCTTACATTGTTTCACAGGCTGTTTATTTTGAATAGTGCCTTGAATATGAACATCAACATTTCAGAGTATGTTTTGAAAGAAAAGATTTTGAGCTTTTTTAGTAATGGGAGGTGTTTATGCTTAACAAATAACTCTTATTTATTAACTTTTATTTCTTGTTACTATATAAAGTTTTGGGATTAATCTGTATATGTGTATGTAAGCTTTATAAAATAAATAAATATCCTTAACTTAGGAAAGTATCCCTCAATTTACGTGGGTAATTAGTTCCAAGAAAACAGTACGTAAATGCAAGCTATTTAAATGGAGCCATTTAAGTCTATAATTTCTTTATTAATTTAAACTCTTATTAATAAATTTGTTGTGTCTAAATTATTTTAATTCTATTTATTCTGGTCATGAATACAGTAAAATCTTGATATAACGGACTAACTCAGGTGAGGGGGTGTCCGTCAAAGCCGAAGGTCCGTTATATAATAAGTAGGTTTTACGAATCAGTATGTTGAAAAAATGACAAATAAGTTAGTTTACCTGTTTTTGCTTCTGTAGGACACGTTTGTGCAGTTAAAATTAAGTATGTACGAAAAGTTAAATTTCACAGAAAACTTTTCAATATGTACATATTATTGCTGATGTACTCACCATTTTGAGACTGTAATAAACAAGCATGTGATCTAAATCGAAATAAATAAACATTTTTACTGATCATATATCCACACTCCCGTTATGGCGTGATATTAATGTTTGATGTCAAGGCGCTTACTTTGTGTAATCTTACTTTGAAAAAAAACTATCGTCTTGTTTGAATTGTTGAAATATGCTGTTTTTTAAAATTAATTCCCTAAAATTACGAAAATGGGTGTAATAAAGCAGAATTTTGTTATCTGATGAATTTTCACATATGACATGGAGACCGAAAATTTTGTCCGTTAAATCGAGGTACGCAAAATACTTAATTGTCATATTAGTCCTCTTCTAAAAAGTTTACACTGGCTTAAGTGTCTTGAACGGATTGATTTAAATCTTTGCTCTTCTTATTCAAGTCCCTTAATGGAATGTCTCGATTGTATCTTTTGCTCTTCGTATTCAAGTCCCTTAATGGAATGTCTCGATTGTATCTTTTGCTCTTCGTATTCAAGTCCCTTAATGGACTGTCTCAATTGTATCTTTTGCTCTTCGTATTCAAGTCCCTTAATGGAATGAATTTGAATCAATGCCTTAGAGATGTTCCTTCGGAGAAAAGTCGAACTTTAAAGTTTATTTCTTGTTTATCTAATAAATTGGTTGTTCCAAATCAATCCAATAGGACGGGGTAATATGATAAAACTTTTGTCATTGCTGGTCTTTTGGCATGGAATGGTCTGTTCATGTCCACACTGCTTATCTTCTTCTTCTACATACGTACGCTGTTCTTCTAGTTGAAGGAGATCATTCTTGCTCAGCTTTTCTGAATGAGAGTCAAGCAATAACTGTGTTAATTGATAAATCAGCCGATTAAAACGCAAATAGTATCATTTTGCTTAAGCACAATAATAGATTTATGCACTTAATGAATTCACGCTAAGCGAGGTTTTTCTGTATTAATACTGAAAGGAAAACAAACTTAAACATTGTAATTTGTTTTTATCAAACACTGTTTATTTCACTTTATGTAATGGTATAACCCTACCGGTTTCAAGGTTTTCACATCATCATCAGGAGGGCACAATCAAGAGTCTTGCTCTCCTGATGTAACGATCTAACCCTACCGAGGACAAACAAGACTGCTCCCCTGATGATGAGGTGAAATCCTTGATACCGGTAGGGTTATACCGTTACAAAAAGTGGAATAAACAGTGTTTGATAAAAAAAGTGACAATGTCTTTAAACCTCTACAATGTTAATGCCTTAACTGTAAATAATATAGAAACTTAAAAGCATCTCAGTTAAAATATGTGGTCTGTGACATCCCTTGCACACCGAGAAAACAATAACACATGCATTGAGAGGTATAATACAAGGATGGGTTGTTACATCCTTGTATTATACCTCTTAATGCATGTGTTATTGTTTTTTCAGTATATTTTTAGTGCTCTGGATTATGGAACAAAACTAGATGTGACATAGGATATGAGTACCTATGTTACAATACATAAAACTCACTTTGGCCAGCTTGAATATAAACAAATTTGAAGGATTGATTATCACATACCAGAATGATCTGCTCAAATCCGAAACAAACAAAGGATTTGCTTATGTCTATTTGCTTTCATTAATCTTTTTGAAATAAAATATTTACAAAATGAAACTGACGACCATTTTAAAAAGTCGACATTATACATTAATTGTGCGCTACGAAGAATTCTATTCACTTAAGAATCAAAATTTATCAAGTTCTCAAGATGATGTGGTGCCAATAGGTGAGTGAAACAACTTTATTAACAGATTATTTATTTTTTATTTATTTTTATGATATTAAAACACTATAGAACTGTTTATTATGAATACATTTTATAATTATAAACTGTTTAATACTTTGTTATTTGTTTTATTAAACACTGTTTATTCCACTTCATGTAACGGTATAACCCTACTGGTTTCAAGGTTTTCACCTCATTATCAGGGGAGCACAAACAAGACACATCTTAGTTAAAAGAAGAGTCTTGTTTATGCTCCCCTGATGATGAGGCGAAAAACTTGAAACCGGTAGGGTTATACCGTTACATAAAGTGAGATAAACAGTGTTTGATAAAACAAATTACAATGTCTTTAAACCTCCACAATATTAATGCCCTAACTATAAATAATATTGTGTTTAACACTGTTTTTGACTATAATAATGATTGGCAATAGGTTATATATTTCTTAGAATAATAATATGTATAAGTAGTTTTATTCTTAAAGTAAATTAAATCTTCTTAATCCCCATTTATCTAGCATGTACGCATATTTGTCATGTCTGTTTCCTACAAGGTCAACCTCGCCTATAACCTGTGGAAATTGAATCCTAACACTTGTTTTGTTTACCCTCCAGTTGTTGGTTATCATCAAGCATCGCTAGTAGTATTATTATACAAGTAGCAGGACCTCCAATCTTAGTTTGACATAATTTGAGTGCACTTTTAATTGAAAAATTGCTCCAGTTTCGCCTTCACTTAAGATCTCTAACAAATTTATGGTCACATACATTAATATCAGGGAAAATTTTTGGTCACATACATTAATATCAGGGCAAATTTATGGTCACATACATTATCAGGGCAAATTTATGGTCACATACATTGATATCAGGGCAAATTTATGGTCACATAGATTAATATCAGGGCAAATTTATGATCACATACATTAATATCAGGGCAAATTTATGGTCACATACATAAATATCAAGGCAAATTGTGGGCTGAGTGTAAAGTTTGGGTGTGGGACCTTCTTATTCACATATTTATGTCTACATCTATTTAAGGGTGAAAAACTGACCAAATTTGCCCAAATATTTTCCCTTCTAAAGACCCATTAAAAATAAATCAAAATTCCATTCTAAAGACCCATTTTTCACAAAAATATTGCGATAAGTGGATGTATGCAATGGAGATCTCCCTTATTTTATTTATTTTGATCCTTTTGTGAACATGGTTAAAAACCAGGGCTGTGGAGTCGCAGTCGGAGTCGTGGAGTCGGAACATTTTAGGCGGAGTCGGAGTCGGAAAAAATCGACTGACTCCGACTCCGTTTAAGTTTCGGTAGAGCGGTTATTTTCCGCGCTTAAAATGATTAAATCAGATTTAAGAGCTTCCATAAATCCTGACTTAATAGAAGCAATTATTCTTTTGAGATCTAATTCCATTTAGACCACGAATAGGAAATAACATTTATATAAAGTATATTTAATTTCAAAAATCTTATCTTGTGTTCTATTCAATATTGAATCAAAATAATAATAAACAATATTAATAAGATTTAGTTAACGTATGAAAACAAATGAAGCAACCTTTTTATTTTAAAGTGTTTTCTTATTTTTTTTAATACCTACCTGTGTTGTTTTTCTAATTAGTTTTATTTAATTCTTTTTTTAAATAATAATATTAGGTCCTTACATATGAAATTGGCGTTTTGCCGTACTGGCAACTTTGATCTCAAATATCTTCTCTTGGGTTAGGAATTCCAAATTATACAGCTATTTACTCAGGTATCTGTGTTTCGAAAATTATAATTCATTTGTTTTTTCCTCAATTGTTTTTTTTCTTTGCGTCACTCAGTTTACAAAATGGAAAACTTGAAATATCGCGTTATTTACGAGTACGAGTTCCACCGTGGCACCAGTGCTGCAGAAACGGCTCGAAGGATTAATGATGTGTATGGCGACGGTGCCGCAAAAGAAAACACAGTGCGTTTTTGGTTCCAACGTTTTCGTTCTGGAAATTTCGACCTGCAGGACAAGCCCCGTGGACGGCCGGAGACCAAAGTTGATAATGAAGAATTGAAGGCTATTGTGGAAGCGGATCCATCGCAAACCACGTCCGAGTTAGCTGCAGGCTGCGGTGTTAGTGATAAAACTGTTTTAATCCACTTGAAGCAAATTGGGAAGGTGAAAAAGTTTGAAAGGTGGGTCAACAAATCAACAAACGCGCGTTGACTGCTGCGTTGCATTACTCAACCGGCACAATAATGAAGGGATTTTGAATCGAATCATTACCTGTGATGAAAAGTGGATCCTGTATGATAATCGGAAGCGCTCATCGCAATGGCTGAACCCTGCCGAACCAGCCAAACCATGCCCCAAGCGAAAATTGACTCCAAAAAAGTTACTTGTGAGCGTTTGGTGGACTAGTGCTGGTGTCGTTCACTACAGCTTTCTTAAATCTGGCCAGACGATTACGGCAGATGTCTATTGTCAGCAACTGCAGACCATGATGGAAAAGCTAGCTGCTAAACAACCGAGGCTGGTTAATCGCTCTAGGCCACTGCTGCTTCATGATAACGCTAGATCACACACTGCACAACAGACGGCTACCAAATTAGAAGAGCTTCAATTGGAATGTCTAAGACATCCACCATACTCTCCGGACCTTGCCCCAACAGATTACTATTTTTTTCGAAATTTGGATAACTTCTTGCAAGGGAAAAAATTCAACTCCGATGGGGCAGTCCAAACCGACTTCAAAGATTTTATTGATTCCCGTCCGAATGGTTTTTTTAGTAAAGGGATCGATGAACTACCTATGAGATGGCAAAAGTGCATAGATAGCAATGGTACATACTTTGATTAAATAAATATATTATATTAAAAAAAAATCAACTTTATGTTCCTCCCAAACAAAACGCCAATTTCATATGTAAGGACCTAATATATATTTTTAATATTATTTTTGTGTGAAGATATTGCTTAATGCGTATTGTTTATATATTTTTTTATTAAATTGTTTCATTTGTGTACGAATATAATATTTTTTTTATTTATACCTGTATCCATTATTAATAAGTCAATATAAATACATTAGGTAGACGCAGTAAATTATACAATAAAATAAAAATTGAAGTCAGAGTCAAGAGTTGGAGTCGGAGTATAAAAATAAAATAAAGCCGGAGTCGGAGTCGGTAAATTTTCATCCGACTCCACAGCCCTGTTGAAAACGATACATTTGGTGGACTTATTGCTATACAGAAATTTCTTCCAACCAACCAGCTCATCTTGGATACATTAAACTGTTTTAATCCATGACAGATTTTACTTAAAAAAATATATTTAAATAATTTGAAAAAAAAAATAAAATTAATATTTATCAATAATGGTAGAACTAAACGAATGGAATTGGTTTAAGGATAAGGAAGGAAGTAAAATAAAATTAGGATGAAAGGAGACTGTGAGTAATATAATATTTTTTCAATTCTCTCTTTAACATAAATAAATATGGCCCTCATCTAATAAATCATGGAAGCTCCACATTCTTTCTGAGTGAACCCCAAATAAAAATGTGGTGTTATGTGTTATACTTAGGAAATTTTAGGATGAGTCCTTTAACAGTTGATAAATTTGCCCCAATACAACCTTGTAACGACGTTCAGTAATTTTAATTATTTTATCAACTTTAATATAAGCGTTGATTCTAATACGAGTATATAGCAAGTTATTTAGGTAAATACGAGTACATTACAAAAAACTAACAATAATGACAAATATTTTTGCTAATTTGTAATAAATCTTGTTACAAATTATCAAAAATGTGACAGTTTGTTAAAATCAAATAATATTGGGTGACGTTTGTCAAAAGTCACTACGTTAGTCTACATTGGCTAGGGATGGGGTATTCGATAATTGGATTTTCGATTTTTTTATCCCTAAAATTATTTTTTTATCCCTAAGTATTAATTCATTGTGGATCTTATTTATTTATTCAACACTTTTATTGCAAATATAATCTGGCGGGATTATTGCCAGGCGGCAATCTCTTCCAACCAACCAGACAAAAGTAAATGAAGCAAGTTACGTGGTCGAATAAACCATTCAAATTACTCCCATCCCCGCGAAATCCATAAACATATACGTGAACACATGCCCACGAACCCCACAAAGACGGACAGTCACCCGAACATTCTTTTTCATACAAAGTGAGATATCATCAATCAAAAGGAAAGGAAGGGATGGTGGAGAGGAAAGGAAAAGAAAAATCAGGAATGAAACACGTTATTTTACTGACTAGAAATTAAGAGGTTTTTCAGTCGCTTCTTAAAGCATGCCAAGTACTTGGCCTATTTAAAGATAGATACAAATCATACAATATATTAGAAAGTCAGTATAATGAAACTTAGGAATTAAAAAGTCAGTTTAGAGAAAAACAATTTTTCGAATTATAAAAAAACTATTCGATTTGTAAAAAAAAAACGATTTTACCCCATCCCTTTAAGACATGACATTTAAAACGCCACATGACCCATTCTAGATTTTCTGAACTATAGTATGCAAAGGGGTCTCTCATCGCCTGATTGAAGAGAATTTGAATACACATTCCGAGTGTATTACAAATTACAATTTAATGAAACCTAAAAGTATAATGTATCGAGACCAAATAAATTAGCTAAACCATTTTTTTATCTACCTATCATGAGTGCGGAGCTAGGTGTAGTTGCACCCTTTGTAACTGCCTCAGGCCGGCCCTGATTAATACAGTTGAGGTTACTCAGGAGGTGTATCTAAATCTGAATTAAGATTAACAGTCTTAGAAGAAACTTCATTTGATATTGGATTTAAAAAAGACACTGAAGTTGTGATTAAAATTTAAGAGACAGTTGAAGAAAATTTATTGGAAGAAACAGTTGGAATAAAGGTTGAATTTGTAACCAATGCCCGTTAGGGTTATACCGTGTCCCCACGAATTGTTTCTGTCATGTATGATTGAGTATAATTGTTTTTATCATGTGTGATTGAGTATGATTTTCAGCCATGTTGTGGATGAAACGTGCGTGTATTGTTTTATTTTGCAGGTTCTACAATCATATTTGAAGATGAAGAATAACTCACAACTGGAATAACGACATAAGCTAGAACTGAAGTAACATTAGGAAAAGATGATGAGAATTGCTTTGGAGATGAAGTAATATTAGGACTTGATATTAGATTCGGCGAAGATTCTTTTATTGAGATTTGACTGGAGACAGTTGTAACTGGAATACTTGATGTTGAAACTAATGAAGTGTCAAATACTTATCCATTATTTGAAATCTAAAGTTGATCCTGAAGTAGTATCTGTATAATTTAAGATAGTTGAAACCGTTGTGACAATTGGAGTTGTGACAATTGGAATTGTGACAATTGGAGTTGTGACAATTGAAGTTGTGACAATTGAAGTTGTGACAATTGGAGTTGTGACTGTTAATGAATCAGTCTTGTTTGATACATTGAAAGAATTAGTATTCAATGAAATAGAACCTGATGAATTTGAATCCATTGTTGCTGAAACTGCGGTAGGAGCTATATCAGAAGTTGTAGCCGTATTAAACAATGATAACACAACTCTGTTTGGAAAAGAGAAAGGAGGTAATGTTGAAATATAATTTGAAGATGTATCAGAAACTGTTGGCAATGTTTCAGCTTCTTTAAAATCTGATGGTATTGATATTGTTGGACTTCCAACTTTATTTAAATTCTTTGTTTCCGAGATTGTTGAAGAAAATGGGTAAGCTTCAATAGCAGCTGAATCTAAAGTTATATCTGGAGTAGATAGATTAGCTTTAATAGCAGCTGAATCTAGTGTTATATCTGGAGAAGATGGATTAGCTTCAATAGAAGCTGAGTTTAAAGTTGGAGCTGGAGTAGATGGATTAGCTTTAATAGTAGCTCAATTTAAAGTTGGGTCTGGAGTAGATGGATTAGCTTCAATAGCTGCTGAATCTAGAATTGAATCTGGAGTAGATGGATTAGCTTTAATAGCGTCGGAATCTAGTGTTATATCTGGAGAAGATGGGTTAGCTTCAATAGAAGCTGAGTTTAAAGTTGGAGCTGGAGTAGATGCAGAATTATCAGACATATCAGAATGAATAAATGCTGATGATGTATTGCCATCTAAGGATGAAGATGGGGTTAAAGAGGGATTAATGTCAGTAGATGATTCATTTGAATTTGAGTTGGCAATAAATTTTTTCAGTACATCAGCAATAGGATAATTTGATATATCTAAAGCAATTTGCAAAGGAGTCATTCCAAAAGTATCAACTGCATGTGGATTCACTCCTCGATCAAGCAGAGCTCTTATAACCCTCTCATCTCCTCTGGTGGCAGCAAGGTGTAGTCCATTCTTTTTAAAAGTAGTTTCCGCTCCTATATCAATATGTCCATCCTCCAATAATGCATTAATCATCTCCCAACCATTATTGATGATTGCAAAATGAAGTGGTGTAAAATTATGTTTTGTTTTGGCATTCACATCAGCACCTTTGAAAAGCAAAAATGTAACAACTTCCAAGTGATGATTTTTTATAGCCAGGTGTAGCGGAGTGAATTTGTAACTAGTTTTTGCATCTATATTTGCTTTGTTATCCAGCAAAACTTTGCAAGCACTTAGGTGACCATTTTTAGCAGCTAAATGTAACGGCGTCCAATTGTATTTCTTTTTAACATTCACGTTAGCTCCAGCACGTATCAAAAGTTCAATTATATCTTCGTTCCCGTTAATAGCAGCATTATGAATAGCTTTACTTCTGCTCGTATCTTTCATACTTATTAATGTTTCCACATCATTCCGATGTTTATCCCAGATGTAATCGATAATTTCACTGATTATTTCGTACGTACCACGCTCCGCAAGAACGTGAAAGAATGTGGAATAAAAATCATTTTGCTGTATATTTCTAATGATATAGTCATCGATTAGTTCCTTATATTGTACAGCATATTTCCAAACAGAAACAATGTGGGTTGCATATTCGATAACTTCTTCTTGTGTTCCTAATTTCCCTTTCAAAATATCCAAAGCTTTTCTAAGAGTCACTACTTCAAAGCTCGTTCCATCATCAATTTTTTCTCGAAGTTCTGTTCTCAGAACGAGTTGTACCATACTATGTAAATTTAACATTTTATCTTGTCTGAAAATGGCATTTTGTTTCAGTAATCCGATAATTTCACCTAATCTTTTGTCACTGTTTTCGGTAAGCATTTTAAATGCTAAACACGGTATATTTTCTGGCGCAAAGTACGAAGCGACATTTAGAACTTGCAAAGCAATTTCACCATTTTGATTAGTATTTCTTAATTTTTCCAGATGAATTTTCAATGCTGTAAATGTGCTTTTTTCGTAAGCTCCGTCCATGTTTTGAAAAGCTTTCGATGTCAGAATTTCTTCCGCTTTGATTTCGTATTCCTTCAAATAATCAAATATCTCAACGGACCTCTCAGGAAAAACGTGTCTCAAATTAGTTTCTTCTTTATAAATATAAGCAGCTACCTGTTGTAACGCCAAAGGAAAGCAGTTTAATTTCAAAACAAACTCTTTGATATATTCATCTTGTGAATTATCTGTAATATTTAAATATGTTTTAAAAAAGCTAATAGCTTCATTCTCGTTAAAATTATCTAAAAAGATTTCAACAACTTGAACTCGCATATTATACATCCAATTGCAGGAAGTTGAAGTTATTAAAATGATTGGCCTATTTTCTGGTGGAAGATTAAGCGGTAAGAATTGAATGATGACTTCTAAGTTTTCTGCATTATCCAAAACAAAAACACTCTTCCCATCATTGAAAAGGTTATATATATCGTTAACAATAGTTTTGATTCCCATTTCTTCTCCGTCATCATCCATCATATTGTACCCTATTTGTTTACACAATCTATGAAATGATTTGGCAAGACTTTGTGTAGTCACTGCATTAACCCAAATCACACTGTAGCCTTGAGAGTAAAGAGGCGTAATATAACGTAGAATTAATTCACTTTTTCCTACTCCACTGAGTCCATTAATCACTACGATACCTTCTTTTATTGTGTTGTCTAGTTTCTTCAACTCAATGGTTCTGCCTGTAAAAATGTTCAATGATTCACGAACTTCAAACCATAAAGGTTTATCAATTGAAACTGTATTATGTTTCAATAGAGATTTCTTAATATCGTTCAAACAGGCATCTTGTTTTTCTAATATCGTCTCGATACTTGTCAAATATTTTAACGTGTCATCGCTCAAATGTTTATTTATCTGTATTACTTCAATCTCCTTAGATAATTTATTTAACTGTAGACCGAAATCTTGTTTATTGATATCATCAAGTATCTTCTCTCTCAAATCTAATATCTTTTTTTCGTTTAGTAAAACGTACGTATATTCTTCTTTAGTTACTTTGCCTTCTACATACTGACTTAAAATCTTAGCTAACGTATTCTCATCTTTTTGTTCACAATTAAAAAGCAAACGATATCCATTTTTCATTACGGTCTGTCCTTTTTTATTATAATATTTGATACCGTCCTTTGTTATTACGAGTCCAGTGTTTTCATAAAGTTTTGATATTGTATTTGAGTTATATTTAGGAATGTTTGAGAACCAAAGTCCCACAACACCTTTTGATTCTCCGTGAAGAACACCATTACTGATACATTCGTAAAAATTTTCTTCGAGTGATCCATTCTTTTTATTCTTATCGATATAATTAAAAACTCTGTTGACAGAATCTTGCGCTAATTTCTCAATAACCACTTGCCATCCATCATCTTCTTCAACATTCATAAATTGTCTTTCCAAACAGCTAAATATTTCCAAACCGCGATCAACAAGTTCTTCTCTGAGATTTGTTTGAATATCAGTTTGGTGAAAGACATAAATTATTTTTTTCGCTTTCTTCATGTGATCATTTCTTCCGGCCCATTCTACGACATCTTCAAAGATCTTTCCGTCAACTGATTTCAGACCAAAAGGACGAAAGAGTAAACCTACCGATGCTCCGATGATTGCTGATGATTTATTATGCTTTTTTATTCTTTGTAATACTTCGTCGTAGAACTTTGTAAGTTTTTCTTCAAAGAGTTGAACGAATTTCTTCACGAAAACGTTACATCGCCGACTGACTTCGTCTTGGTGATTTTTTGAATTGTCACGCTGCTCCATATTTGATTCTTGATAACGTCTTGCTTGATTGAAGTGCTGTTCAATTCTGAAATAAAAAATATTTAAAAATAAATTAATCCGTAAGTTTTTGTTACAGTGAAAAACTTAAAAATGTAATAAAATAAACCAACAATGTTTAACAATGTAAATTTAGGAGCACTTGAAAGTTTCATCGTAAAGTATAAAAAATATTAGATTTTTTTAATACTTATTTTTTTAGTCCATATATACATAAGAAGAAGAAGATACATGAACATACCATCACGCCAATTCCCTGCCAAGATAGGCAGAGATGACAGGGTGCCGAACTTTCCTATCTCAACATACATCCTTTTTATCTCGTATACCTCATATAACTCGGACAATTTCCCTGACTTTTTATGTTTCCTTCTTTCAAAATATCATTCACTTGATCCAACCATAATTTCCTTGATCTTCCTATACCACGCTTTCCACTAACATGATATATTTTATTTTGTTGGTCTTTCTTCATTAATTCGTTCTAAATGCCCATACCATCTCAGAACGCTCTTCATCATCTTACTCGATACATCAACTTAAGTTCACATTCATGCCTTACTACCACTTCATTCGGTATTCTGTCACAGATTGTCACTACATGTATTCTTCTCAAGCAAATATTTCAACAGCATTTAATTGGTTCCTACCAGCCTTTTTCTACGTCCATATTTCATTACCATACATCAAGATTGACACCAAAATACCATTGTGGACTATCATCTAAGCAGATTTTGATACTCTCCGGTTCGAGTATATATGTATATTTTATTACTCCATTGACTTTGTTTCCTATCGTTACACGTCGTTCGATATTCCTCTTAACTCTTCCATTATCTGAGAAAATGCTACCCCAAATAATAGAATTCCAAACCACTTTTATCAGCATTAGAAATATCAACAAAATGTACAATCTACCACTTCTGATAACCTAAATGCTCTAGGATTTGTATTAAAGATTACACATGGATACTACACAACTCCTGCAAGCTTCAGGGTTGGCTCATTGTTACCCAGTTGCTGAATATGCCAGCCCATTATGTAGCATGTCTGCCCGTGTAAAGCAGATAGATATTGCATCAAACTAAACATTTCCTCTAATTACTAGATATCTTAGACCGACCCCAATAGAGGTTTACATACTTTCTGGAATATCTCCACTAGACGCCACCCCCTATGGCCCACTAGGGTGTTTTGCGTGGCCCACAAACTGTTTTTTGAAGGTGCGGTAGGGAAAATTGGCCTGAACGTCTCGAAAAGTGAAACGCTTCCCCTTCTCCGACTTGAATGGTAATATTTCAAATGACCATTAATATTTATTTATATTAATATAAATAAATAAATAAATTTAATAAATAATATTACTAAATATACATTCATAAATTTATAATTATTAATAATATAAATAAATAATTTAATAATTTGATGAATAACCGATAAATAAATAAATTTATTTATTTATTAAATATAAAATTTAATATTATAACAATAAATATGTATATTTAATTTAATTAATTAAATAATATTTAATTTAATTAATTAATACATAATAATAAATTAATTATAATTAATAAATATAATGTTGTATAATTAATAAATAAATAATTTATAATTAATATTCATTAATAATAATAATTAATAATATTAATTATTAATAATAATAATTATTATTAATAATGTTATTAATAATATTAATATTATTAATATTAATAATTAATATAATAATAATATCAATAATTATTAATAATAATTAATTAATTAATATAAATAATTAATTAACTGATTATAATATTATTATTAATTAATAATATAATATTAATTTTACAATTATTAATTAATAGTAATTAATTATAATAATTATTAATATTAAAAATTATTTATTGATTATTAATAATTATTAATACTAATAATAGTAATAATCAATTTATATTATTAATTAATTATAATAATAAATTAACTAATTATTAATTAATATAATAATTAATAATAATTAATAAATAATTATCATTTTTTATTAATTAATCAATTAATTAATGAAATTTATTTATATTAATTAATTAATATAACCATTTTCTAACCCTGAAACAAAATCTTTAACAAATGGAAGAAAAGCAATGCATAAAATCAACTTTTCCTAGGAGCTAAGAAGTTTCACTTCTACCGCGCGAGAGTCTCACGCATCTGTTTTTTTTTATATAAATCATAAAAAATAATAACAAAACATAGTTATTTAATAAAGATTTGATAAGTACATATTTTTTATTTGCAATATTTGAGAATCTCAACACTGCAAGAATTATATCAGAACTGAGAAAAGAAACCGAAAACCGATTCCATAAGACGAAAGGACGTCTGTATTTGTTTTGTGCGTAAAATGAACTGTCCAATTAATATGTATGTTAGAGATTAAAAAAAATATGAAATATATCAATTAAAATGAAGTAAAAAATATAATACGTAGTAATTATAATTAAATAAATGCATAAAAAGGTATAATACATATTTCTTTTGGTAGTTTAAATTATTTTTCGCAGGGACCTATTACCATGTATGTTATCACCTACCTTCGGACTATAAGACGCTACCCAATTTGAAATTGATTTTTGTAAGTAAAAAAGTGCGTCTTATGTTCCAAAAAATACGGTATACAGCATTCAATGGTTCCATTTAACCAGTTTTATTGTATGCGCTATTTTTCTGTAAATGGAGTTACGATTCACTTTAATTTAAGTCGTGCGGAAAAACAACCTATGCCAGAATAAATAATAAAGACACAAGGAAAAAATGCGAATTGAAAGAGTATTTAGTGCCTAAAAAAAGGAATACTGAGATGATTTAGCCCTGTAGAAAGAATGGATGCCCCACAAGCTGTGTTTTTTTATAAATCATGAAAAAAAATAACAACAAAACGTAAAGATTTAATAAGTATTATATAATTTTTTTTTATCTGCAATATTTGAGAATCTTAACACTATGTTGTAAGAATTAAATAAATAAATAAATATTTATTTAAAAAAAATGTGCGGTACGTGAGCCAAAGCCTAATGTCAGATTTGTTGTGTGGCCTTAAAAGGTTGGTTACCCCTGTAATAGGGTGTTGATCAGGGCTGTGGAGTCGGAATCACAGAGTCCGTTGTTGGTTTTTCGTCGAGTCGGAATCAGAGTTGGAGATCGGATATGTTGTTCTAAATTAGACTCAGACTTTAGAACAATATATCCGATCATATTTTTAAACTTATTATTGGTAACATAATGAAATGATGAACGATCTATAGCAAAGATTCCCAAAGTGGTCTATATGGACTCCCAAGGGTCGATTTCGACTTGCAGGGGGTCTATGTCAGCGAGAAAAGAAAATGGGGGTGCACGAGATGTAAATGGGGGTCCACGTGAGCGGATCCCATTTAGGCAGATCATCATCAATATTTAGGCGTTTCGTAAATGTCTTATTACACCTAACACAGATTGTGTGTACATATATTACAAGAAGAACTGATTGGAATAAGTACAAACGAAGAACTTAAGGTGCAGTTCAGAAAGAAGTATCAGTAGTTCTTCAGGCTTCAGAAATATATTCCTGTTGCTTATCCTGTATCATGGACTATTGTAAAAAAGTTTTTGTTCGCTTTTCCATCTTCATACCTCGTGGAAAGAGGTTTTAGCTCGGTTGACAATCTTCTTACAAAAAAAAAGAAATCGAATGCAAATCACTTAACGCGGAGATCAAAGACTTTACCTCACTAATTTGAAGTCAAATATTAAACCATTGCTATCAAAGCATCAGGTTCATCCCTCTCATTTAACAGTACACCCATATCTCGCTATACGGCCGCTCTTTATACGGCATTTCGCTATAACGCCCTTTTTTAATTATGGCACTTTTTCGATTAACGGACCACAATGATTCGTTATACGGCCAAAAAAATGCTTTTTTTTCGTTACATATTTAATTAATTAATTCATTCTTTTTAATATAATCGTCCCTTTTTTAGGAAAAAATGCTACCGAAACGTTCATTGAATTTGGAGATTGATACTGATAAAAATAAAAAGGGAAGCCGAAAATCTGTCTCGCTAGAGACCAAACTAAAAGTTTTACGTCGTATTGAAGCTGGTGAGAAAATTGTTCAAATTTGTAATGCAATGGTACTGGCGAAGTCTACAGTTCAAACTATTCGCGATAGAAAAGAAGAAATTAAAACACATTCGCTCGCTATCTGCTGCACCTTTAAGTGGCTCAAAATCAACTCACCAAAGAAGCAGCATTATGGAAAAAATAGTAAATTATTAGATATGTGGATTGAAGACAATAATCAACAAAGGATGCCAATGCGCCAAATGACTATCCAAGAAAAGGCTAAAAGTATTTTCGAACATTTAAAGAGGGAGGATACTGATGAATCTGCTGTGAAAGATGTAACATTCCAAGGAAGCCGAGGTTGGTTTAAAGAGGGAGGATACTAATGAATCTGCTGTGAAAGATGTAACATTCCAAGGAAGCCGAGGTTGGTTTGAAAAATTCATAAATCGCCACAATTTGCACAACTTAAAAATGAAAGGTGAAAGAGCTAGTGCCGATGATGACGCAGCTAAAGAATATCCCAACTGTATCGGACGTGTGCCGTCACCCTGGTATGTGTGTATGTGGTATGATGAAATAGACAATACTGTGTAGATCTGGAGGCAAATTCACCCTAATATTTGTATATGTTCCTGTCATGTAATTCTATGTTATTTTTGTTATAATAATATAAACTTGATTCTGTATGAAAATCTATGCTATGGAAATATGTATTGTGTTCTATGTATTCGAGAATCTTATATGTAGAATATGTATGTGAAATGTATGTTTGTTTGACTCCGATCGCGCGCGCGACCGCAATGGAAATAAGTGACTTGCGGGGCGATGCGATCGGAGTAGGTCGGGGCCCAGTCAGCGTAAGCAGGGCCCAAAACCCCGAAAGTTGTTGTATTTCGCGGGCAATGAGTGCTTGTGACGGCCGACTGACCATTAATATAGAGGGTCCCCTGATTTTGGAAAATATAATACTTCTCAGTACTACCGACTTTACTGCGTTTTACTTGAGACCTGCTACCCTACTTCGACTGCCTGAGAGGAATCTCTCTCCCTGCTACCTTCTTCTTCTTCTACTGGATCTTCGCTACGGAATTCGCGACGTCGATTCTCTGAGCGCTACGCGGCAACCAATGTGCCTATTTACAGTCGTTGTGCCCCGTCCGGTACACCAACTAAAGAAAAAAAGAATTATTGAAAGAGGTGGATACCGACCTGAACAAGTTTTCAATGTAGACGAGACATGACTCTATTGGAAGCGAATTCCTGAAAGAACTTACATTTCAAAATATGAAAAGTCTGTATGAATCCGTTATTGAAAAATTTGCTCAAAGAGTCGTCATCTGTAACATGTGCCAAGGTGGCCATTTGGCCGATATCATTAAAATTGTAGTTCTTGTTATGACCTCCTATATTATCTTGTACAAAATAGCGTGTACTATTATGAGAAATCTCCGTATATATTATTTCCGTTACGCCACGTAATTAAGTTGTAGTTTTATTTATAGTTACACCACGTAATTAAGTAGTACACATGGTTAGCAATACATATATGTATTGTAGTTGGATTTGGAGTCAAACATTTAAAAATCTAGGAGTCGATTTTTTTTGCCGACTCCACAACCCTGGCGTTGATGAGCGTCAAGCATTTGTTTTATATATTTTTGAAGA
The DNA here is from genome assembly GCA_949825065.1 of Odontocerum albicorne. Taxonomy (NCBI): domain Eukaryota; kingdom Metazoa; phylum Arthropoda; class Insecta; order Trichoptera; family Odontoceridae; genus Odontocerum; species Odontocerum albicorne. The sequence goes on from OX463865.1 coordinate 15,496,003, forward strand.
AATTTTGTCATTGCATTTTTTAGTAGGATGTAAAATTAGAGATAAGAAAATACAAATAGATTCAGAACTCTTGTATTATCACTCATCCTGTCTGTGGTTAGTTGACATTTCCACATATTTATTATTTAATTAAACCACAAAGTGACGCATCCATTCACGCAGTTTTTATGAACGCGAAATCACTTTAATGTTAGCCAAACAAAAAAAATATTAGCCAAACAGCTTCTTCTTCCCAGTGTCATGTCAGGTCCCCCCCAACGTTGAATATCACCTGAGAGTAGACATCTTTGTCCCCGGCAGCCCGAAAAAGATCCCCGACGCCCCTTATGCCAGTCCAATCACGTATATTGCGGAGCCAGGGGATTTGCCTCCTGCCAACACCTCTTCGACCCTCTATTTTGCCTTGGATGATCAGGTGCAGTAATTTGTACTTTGCTCCTATAAGTACATGACCCAAATATGTCACCTTTCAGATTTTAATATTAGTCAGCAACTCTATCAACTTTGGCTCTTTGAAGAACCCTTGTGTTGCTGACCATATCCGTCCAGGGTATCCGTAGCATTCTCCGGTGCATCCACATTTCGAATGCTTCCAGTCGGTTCATACTACCAACTTTGAGGGTCCATGATTCCACTCCATGCATTAACACTGACCAAACGTAGCCAAACAGCAGTCGTTGATTATGCCTATACGAGAATCGATAAAAAATAAACGAGATTTTAATTTTACGGTCTGTTTGTTTTTGATCGAGCGTATCTTTTTGTCACGTTGGTCTCTGATGATTTTCAATTTTCAGCCATATTGAATGGGCAGTTTGTGTTTGATAGGCAAGTATTTACAATGTATTTTGGCACGTTTGCGATATTTTCATTTAAAAAATGTCTGGAAAACAGTTTTTTTACGTTTTACACTGTTCACACCGGCTCACACTTCACTACTCATGAATTTTTAGCCCAAATCAATATCAACGTGATGCCGTAGCCACCATATTTACTAGATATCTCCCCCTGCGAATTTTTAATGTTCCCGAAGATAAAGAGGATATTGAAAAGATAACGTTTTGCGACCAAAGAGGAGATAAAGGCAAAATCGCTGGGTGAGCAAATGTTTTGCGGATTCTAAAAAACGTTGGCAAAAGTGTATTTTATCTTATGGGAACAATTTTGAAGGAATATAAATGATTAAATAAAAATTTTCATTTATTTAATATATTTATTGTGTTGCTGTGTATTTTTGGGGGTTTGGAACGGATTAATCAAATCTCGTACATTACGTCTTATGGGAAAAAATGATCAGGTTTTTGAACAGCCTTCTGGAACGGATTTAGTTAAGAAACTTAGGTTCCACTGTATTATTATTATTTATTTTCATGATAAGTAATTACAGTCAAACCTCGGGTCACGAACGCCTCTAGTCACGAACAAATCGGCCTACGAACACAATTTCCGAACAAATTTTGACTCGACCTGCGTACAATGCATCGGCTCACGAATTAGTTGTAACGGCGCATTACGTAATTACGCATAAGTTTATCTCAGGTGCGCACGTTGTTCTTGATACCATTTTTTTTTGCTTTTTATATATTATAATATACAGTATATATAAAATAAATTTTATATTAAATTAACCCTCATTATGGCTCCCAAGAAAATGAAAAGTGTTAGTGACAGTGGTGTAAAGAAACGAAGTATTACAGTAGAAACGAAGAAGGAAATAATAACTAAACATGAGAATGTTGTTCGTGTTTCTGATCTCGCCAAACAGTACGACATGGCTAAATCTACGATCTGTACTATCTTAAAGAAAAAAGTTTCGGTTTGCGAACATTTCGGCATGCGAACGGAATCAAAGAACGAATTAAGTTCGTAACCCGAGGTACCATTGTATATGAATACACAGTTTATGAAAAACAAAATAAAAATAGGCAATTTAGAGTGGACACTTAATTTATATGGACCTGGGTTTGTTGCTTTTTATTTGTCGTGTTTCCGGTAAACTAGGCTTTTACCTGTATCTCACCGAGGACATATAAACATAGAAAATTAATTTGATACTTTTTACTGATTTTTGATTAATTATTAAGTACTTTTCATAAACTTTCACTAATGCGATAAGTTGAGAGACCTAATTAAAAGAATGTATTGTATTACATTTTCGTTGTATACAGTACAACCTGGCGGGCTTATTGTCATGTGGCAATCTCTTTCAACCAACGAAAAATAAGTTAAAGTGGCGTTTAGTTAAAACCAGATTGGAATCCTTTTCAAAACAATCTGAACTCTAGCGGGATTTGAACCCACCAACTTGGGAGACAGACGTCTTATCAACAAGGCTACGGAGGTCGTCAATGTACTGAATGTACCACGTGATACATATGGCATCCTGTAAATTCAACACAAAAACATTTTAAAATTACATGCAGACACATTTCACTTTTCTTGGAAAGTTTCCAATCCTTGATAGTCAACCTTTGAATATAATAGAAATTAATACAAAAACAAGATTTTAAAACAAAAATGAGCCAAGGTTCGTAAAACACTATATAAAGATAATCGTCATCACCATCACACCATGTCACTATTGGGGTAGGCAGAAAAAACAATGTCTAATTTCGTTATATCCTGCCGCACATTTTTCCCTTTTGCCTTTTCCATACACCTAAACATGCATATTCTGTCGTGAGCGAGTTATGAGCTATCCAGCATTACTACAAAGCTTTGGGTTAAATGTTTCTAACAATTACACTAGACTGCGCCGGCAAGAACTGTTCTCAATAGCATACGCAAGAACGTGTCTTCCAGCCGCTATGCCTGTTGGAAGGGCCTTAACTTTTTTGAACGGGACTGCTTCGGATATCGAATATTTCATATCACATTACCAAAACCAAAAGAAAATGTTCTTCTAAGATTGGGGGCGTTGGAAAGCACCCATCAACGTATTTAAGTTACTTTAAATATATGTGTGTATGTATCATAAACATGCCCCCCTGCTTTTATTGAATTCGGCATCCCATCATGTCGATCCCAAAGACCGCATGTCATCCCATTGTATATCATGCTTTTGCATGATATATTAGGTCCTTACATATGAAATTGGCGTTTTGCTGTACTGGCAACTTTGATCTCAAATATCTTCTCTTTGGTTAGGAATTCCAAATTCAAATTTATACAGCTATTTACTCAAGTATTTGTGTTTCGAAAATTATAATTCATTTGTTTTTTCCTCAATTGTTTTTTTTCTTTGCGTCACTCAGTTTACAAAATGGAAAACTTGAAATATCGCGTTATTTACGAGTACGAGTTCCACCATGGCACCAGTGCTGCAGAAACGGCTCGAAGGATTAATGATGTGTATGGCGACGGTGCCGCAAAAGAAAACACAGTGCGTTTTTGGTTCCAACGTTTTCGTTCTGGAAATTTCGACCTGCAGAACAAGCCCCGTGGACGGCCGGAGACCAAAGTTGATAATGAAGAATTGAAGGCTATTGTGGAAGCGGATCCATCGCAGACCACGTCCGAGTTAGCTGCAGGCTGCGGTGTTAGTGATAAAACTGTTTTAATCCACTTGAAGCAAATTGGGAAGGTGAAAAAGCTTGAAAGGTGGGTACCTCACGAATTGAGTGAAGCAAATCAACAAACGCGCGTTGACTGCTGCGTTGCATTACTCAACCGGCACAATAATGAAGGGATTTTGAATCGAATCATTACCTGTGATGAAAAGTGGATCCTGTATGATAATCGGAAGCGCTCATCGCAATGGCTGAACCCTGCCGAACCAGCCAAACCATGCCCCAAGCGAAAATTGACTCCAAAAAAGTTACTTGTGAGCGTTTGGTGGACTAGTGCTGGTGTCGTTCACTACAGCTTTCTTAAATCTGGCCAGACGATTACGGCAGATGTCTATTGTCAGCAACTGCAAACCATGATGGAAAAGCTAGCTGCTAAACAACCGAGGCTGGTTAATCGCTCTAGGCCACTGCTGCTTCATGATAACGCTAGACCACACACTGCACAACAGACGGCTACCAAATTAGAAGAGCTTCAATTAGAATGTCTAAGACATCCACCGTACTCTCCGGACCTTGCCCCGACAGATTACTATTTTTTTCGAAATTTGTATAACTTCTTGCAAGGGAAAAAATTCAACTCCGATGGGACAGTCCAAACCGACTTCAAAGATTTTATTGATTCCCGTCCGAATGGTTTTTTTAGTAAAGGGATCGATGAACTACCTATGAGATGGCAAAAGTGCATAGATAGCAATGGTACATACTTTGATTAAATAAATATATTATATTAAAAAAAAAATCAACTTTATGTTCCTCCCAAACAAAACGCCAATTTCATATGTAAGGACCTAATACAATGGGATGACATGCGGTCTTTCAAAATGAGCGGTTTTTTAAATTCAATTTTTAAAAATTCTTGAATAAAACACTCAATTTGCTTTGATTTCATTTTTTTATTGGTCAGAGAAGTATAATATATTAATTTATGACACAAAAAACAATATCCGCCAAATGTCTACCTCTTGCAGCTCCACAGATGTCCACTCTTTTATCAAAAAAATCGATGACATTTTGGCATAATTGCGGTTCACCAATAACGCGAATAATTTCGTCCTTCAGCTCAGGAATTGATCGGGGGTCATCCTTATAGACCTGGCTTTTCACGTAACCCCAGAGAAAATAGTCCAACGGTGTCAGATCACATGATCTTGGTGGCCAATTAACATCACCGTTTCCGGAGTAATACATAAAATAATTCAACAATTTGAACGCGTTGTTGTATTGTATACGACCCCATTTTTATAAATGTCATAAATTACACTTATCAAATGTCACAAGACCCAGGCAAGTTCGCGATGCCATCTGTGTTTTATTAAAGAATTAAAAAAAACCGCTCAATTTGAAAGACCCTTTTTATAAGTATTATTTTGGATACCTTTTACACGTAAAAAATAAATATGTATCATACATATATATGTATAGCATTTACTTTTAAAATTTTGTCTATTATATATCATATTATTTTGGGTCACATTGAAATAAGATTTTTATATTTTAATAAAAATCTTGTTCATGTCGGAAATCTAGAATGTGTCGCTATTATTTAATAACTATTTCATTATTTCCTTCATAAATGGGCCGTGGGCCGGAGGGCCGCGATTTGGGTTAGGTTAGGTTAGGTTATGTTAGGTTAGGTTAGCATCCCAGTTTTACACAAAATAATAAATAAATAATATATTTTTAGGGATGGGATATATAAATATATAATACTATAACATTTTTGTATAGGTGTGAGGAGGTTATATCCAATAATAAATATTGTGTAATTGAGTTTTGTATAGGTGTGAGGAGGTTATATCCAATAATAAATATTGTGTAATTGAGTTTTGTATAGGTGTGAGGAGGTTATATCCAATAATAGATATTGTGTAATTGATTTACACGTTTAGTGCTGACAAACATATGCTCAGTGCGTACGACACGCCAGGTGTGTTGTATTGACAGTGTGTTTATGAATGCTGAATGTATTTGCACGGCATGTAACATATTGACGTAAAAATTTATTCATAGTGATTGTCTTAAATTAATAAGTTTCCTATTAAATTATTAGTTTTTTTAAGTGATAAAAAAATGCAATTAATTTTGTGTCAACCTAATACAGATAAAATGTCGAGTGAATGTACACACATCAAATAAAATCTGGAACGAATTCCGTTTTAATAAAATATAAATTTCAGTATGACGAACATCCTTCGGCTGAAAACGCCGGTGAGGGAATTCGAACCCTACGGGACTGGATGATACAATACAAGTAATATTTAACGAATGTTTTACATGGAATCTACAACTCTGATTATTTTACTGCCTACCCTGGTGTTCCCCAGGGATCTAATTTTGGACCTATCTTATTTCTCATTTTTGTTAATGATATAGGTAGAGTTATAAAAAAATCAATGTTTCTTCTCTTTGCTGATGCCTTCGAAATCTTTAAGAAGATATCGTCGTTGTTCTGCGAAAAGCATTTAAGTCCATTTTTGCTTAAAATGACTTTTTGATGCCATTTTACTTAAAATAAAAACATCTACAAATTCAAATTGAATTTATCTCAAAACTCGATATTTGGACATATGTAAATGCTTTTCGCAGAACAACGACGATATGTTCCTATGCTGACTGCTCAGAACTACAGTTAGATCTCAAGAACGTTTGTGAGTAGAGCCATCATCATTTTGCGTAGCTCATAACTGAGAATCATGACTCTCATGATAATCTCCAACGACTGCCCTCCATTCATTCTTGCCCTTTGCGGCTCGAAGGGCAGTTGTTAAAGGTAGTCCAGTTGCATCTCTCACTTGGCCAGTCCAACGCATTGGGATTATTTCTTTTGCCTCCAGTAACCACAACCCTCTCCAAACTGTCTCTTTGATCGCGATCAATGTCTTCGAAAATTCGGAGGATTCGTGAGCCATTGATACCGATACATGGCTGAAAAGACCCATCACTCTGTCATCCTGGAAATTACTGTTGAAATTTGGTCCCTATTGAATTTTTGGGCGGATTCATCACTCTCGGCTGTCACTCCCGTAATGCAAATGGATTGAGAAACATTACCAAATTGTGACTCCTTTAAGTATCTTGGGTCACTCATCCATATCGATGGAGGATGTGCAGCAAATGTAACACATAGAATTAGTGTGGGATGGATGAAGTTTAGATCAATGACGGGAGTTCTATGTGATCCGAAAATGCCAGTAAAGTTAAAAGGAAAAGTATACCAAACGATTGTCAGACCCCGCACTCCTCTATGGCTCCGAATGCTGGATGATGTATAACTCTTACTCCATGCAACTAGAAACTGCTGAAATGCGCATGCTAAGATGGTCAGCTGGTGTGTCCCTAAGATACAGGAAGCCTAGGTGTTACAGACATCAACAGTAAGATGGAGGATAGGTGGATGGATCGAGATGGTGTGGGCACGTTGGACGCAGAGCCCCCTATCACATTGTGAACCAGGCAATCTCCATGGATCTTCCTCGAATAACAACCAGAGGAAGACCAAAGAATTCGTGGGTGGTGCAAAAGGATAACCTGATGCGGAGGCACGGTCTAGGGGACGTAGTCCAGGACAGAAAAGCATACAACCTGAGGACGAGGAGAGCTGACCCCAACAGTCTTCGCAGACAGTGAGTTGGGATGGAGCCAATGAGAAGACTCATCAGTATCTCTGATATTTTAGAGAAGAGCTAATTAGTTTGTTTGATATAATCATTTTATAAAAAAACAGTTAAAACATTAATAAAAATAAATCTAAAGTTTAAAAAAAGTAACAAAAACGTTAGTAAAACATTAATAACAATAAACCTAAAGTTTTAAAATAGCAACAAAAACATCGGTTATTCTGGTTTCGGTGACAGCCCTGCCTGCATACAGTGCCGGCAATTTGGAATTTCTGGTCGCTATGGCAACCACCCACTTCTGGTCATCTTGCAGTCGTATGCGCGTGCACGCCGTACCAAGGACTTGAACACGTACTAGTGTATAATTAAAAAGTAAATAAATTATTCGTGCAGAAAAGTTGTATTTCAGATGATGAAAATCGAGTCAAATGTATACATGATTAAATGAATATTGATTCAATGCAAATAAATAACAATTGTAAATAGAAGGAGCTGTATGAGAAGATGTATGGATAAGGAAGAAGCTAATGAAGTATGACGCAATAAGAAAGTTTGTCGCTCTATCCTCTATGGCTATCCCAACAGAACTATAGTATCGTGATGGCTTGTATGAATATATGAAATATTATATTTGCAATGCAAATAAATAATAATTGTGAATATACGGAGCCGTATGAGAAGATGTATGGATGAAGAAGAAGCAAACAAAGTATTTCGTGAAAGTAAATATTAAGACTGTTTTCCCTGTCTATCTCAATAGAGAAATGTCGTGAAGGGCATGTATTGTAAAAAAAATGTTTGCGTGATTAAGCACTCCGTTCTTCTCGACATACTTAATGCAGTAAGTGCTATTTTGCACTTAGAAAATTTGTAAAGTGTCAATATATAAAATAAGGCAGAAAGAGTGCAAATAGCAAGGGTAACATTGATATTTCTTCACCTTATTTGCCTACCCAACTGGAAAATTGCATCATAGTATCCTTCCTTCCTCTTCCTGGCACTGTCCCAACTCATTGCTTAGGTTGTTGGGGTCGGCTCTTTTCGTTCTTGTTTGTCGGGTGGTTATAGCGCAATACATTGGTCCTAGGGCCTATCAGTTAGTTTGTAGGGTGGTTATAGTGCGATACATTAGTCCTAGGGCCTATCAGTTATTTTGTCGGGTGGTTATAGCTCAATACATCGGTCCTAGGACCTGGACTGACATAGCTTCTCCCACTCCACCATGCTTCTCATACCTCCATGTGGTGACTGACGGGCAACGGACTTGAGGGGCAAGTTTATGGTAACCAATACGTCGGGGGATCCCAAAAGTGAGAAGCAGTAAGCGTCTGTCCCGCATCTTAGCGGTGGCTCGCAAATGGTGGGTGTTGTCAACTTGACGTATTCGGGTAATAGTCGCATACACAATCTCTAAATGGGTATCCAGGCTCATTAGTTTAATCCGATAGTTGGCTTTTAACGGCCAATAATAGCGGATGCAGCCTTAGTTAGTTGGGTTACGTCTGACGACCATCAGTGGATAAAATATGTACAGTCAAACAAACTAAAGCTTCATGGAAAAACGTACCCAAAGATGCACTACCCTGTCTAGCAGCGAGAGTGATTCTCCCTTCGGCGACCCAGAGACTGACACCATGTCAGGGCCAGCTTGCAGGATTCCAGGGGCAAGCAAAATTAAGCAGAGAAAAGCCAGTCGTTCAAGGTTTTAATACCATACAGCCTGAGAACGAGAAGAACCGACCCCATCAGCCTACCTAGGCAATGCGTTGGGACATTGCCAGGAATAAGAAATGTTTGTTTTTATTTAATGATTTATTTTACTTTATATGGGACGATACAGTTATAACAAAGCATGAGTTAAAATACATTTCAATTATCATAAAAAAACTGTATTCTCCTTTCCCCATCATGTTTAATTTCTATGTCTGACTAACATGGAAATTCCTGTTTTAAGTCAACCTGCATCACATGTGTCAATCAAATGCTCTAATCAATGAAAATAAACATAGAAAAACAATATAAGGGAGATTTGCCTTTTTATTCTTCAAAGAACAACATTAAAAAAAACAAGTTGCCACAAAAAAAATAACCACATTCAAATTGGTATATGATGTATAAATACTAAGAATCTGCATTTTAATACAAACAACCCACAGACAAAATTATAGATGGAATCTGAATCATTATTGTGCAATATTTTTCCATCAAATATTTCAATCTCACGCAGAGGAACTCCAAAAAGAAAAGTGAAATAAAATTTTCAGCAGTCGAATTTTGTATTTTTTAAATAATTTCTTTTAAATTAAAATGTTTACTTTTACTCACCGAATCGTCCAAATATTTTTATCAGCTGTGTAACTGAAGGTCAACTACCGGCGCCGGTCAAATAAAACTATAACAGAAAATTATCACTAAAAACTTGTTCTAAACAACTGAATTTCCCTTCAAACTATTGGCCAAAGGGCTTGTAACTAACATCTTAGGTACTGTTTAAACTTTTTTAACAAATGCGATATAAACGGAAAGAAAATAAACAACTTGTTGCCACATGCTTACACTTCGCATGCTCGTTGACGTCTGATGTTTTCTCTTCTGCGAATGTGCTGGTATTTTTTGGACGTCTGCAGACTGCATGAATCACGTCCATTGGACAAAAAAACCGGTAAACCCGTTACGTCACGTTTATATTTAAATTGATAAAAACCCGCGAAATGTTGCCGAAATTAATGTCATAACAAATTATATTCTTTTATTGATCAAACTAATTTAATGTCCGTGGCCTGGTTGGTAAAACGATTGCCTTCTAAATTGGTTGTTACGAGTTCGATTATTGTTGGAAACCAATTTAAAAAAGGGTTCCAGTCTGATTTTCACTTAATGGTTCTTTAACATCTTTCTGGTTGTTAGGAAGAGATTGTTATATAACAATAAATTCGCCAGGTTGTACTGTATACAACGAAAGTGTAATACAATATAGTTATCCATAAACAATAAACACGTAATTAATTAATTAAAGAATAATTTTATATAGCGCCGTTTAGAGAGCAAAATCTCCTCAAGAGCGCTCTAACGCGGGACTCGAACCCACTATTATTAACCCTTCCTTCCCGGTGATGTGTAACTAGTACACATTGCTTTTAAAAACTTTAATATCTCTATAAATATAATAAATACTGGGTTCATATTTTAGGTATTCCTCCGTAATACATTTACGCATTGGATGAAAAATATAATATTAATAATAATTAACATTTATCGGCCACATCAGAGATATTTTGTGAAAATCTGGAATAAATTCACCAATATAATCAAACGTGCGCCAGTGTGTGACGTAGGTATATTCATTCTAAAACAACCGCTATGGGTGAGGAAGCGAAGCTATTCACGTCTCACTCTCACTCTACTTCGGTATATGGGAACGCAAGAAATATAATCGTTTAGTTTCTTCCTTCAAGGTATACTCATAACATAACAAACACAGTGTTAGTTTTTCCGCCCCGTCAGTAGCTTACGGGCTTTCATGTGAAGTGGTCTTTTCGCCCGTTTTGTGAAGGTCAGCCGATGGTTTTTCCGTGTTTTCAGTAATTAAATTTCAATTATTATCACTTTTGACTTCAAATTTAATTAATTTAAGCGATTGGCTATGAATATTCTTATTTTAAATAACAAATTTTTACATGTGCATTGAATACACAGCACCGGAACGCTCGAATGTTTTAGTACAGGAAGGGAAAGAAATCACGCCTGACAGCTATAGTAGCACTCGTGCGAATCACGTATAACACTTTCTTTGTAAAACATACAACCTTGCTGGATTATTGCTATGTGGCAATCTCTTTGAACCAACCAGAAAGATGTTTATTAGGGCTTAAGTGAAAATCTGACTGACAACTTTGAGTTTCTACGGGAATGGAACGTGCAACCTCTGGGTCGGAAGACAGGCATCTTACCATCTACGCCTCGGAGATCGTCGATAATCATGTGAAACATGTTATATATACGTATGGTATTAACATGATGACAAGCATTTTTCACTCGTGATTTGTCCATATACCGACGACCTCGGTGTCTTAGTAGCTAAGACATCTGTTTTCCAGGCTGAGGGTTACAGATTCAATTCTTGTTTAAGCTCAATTTATTTTTATAAGATTTCCAGTCTTATTTTCACTTAAAGCCTCATTAACATCTTTCTGGTTGGTTGAAAGAAATTTCTATATGACAATAAGCATATTAAGTTTTACTGTATTTAATGAACAGTAATACATATACCATATATGGTATATATCATCACGCTGTGCTTCTTGCAGGGTGTCTAGACAGAGATAATAGATCTCCAAACCCACAACTTTCGTATCCTCCACATTCGTACATCTCGTCATGCACAATCTTCTATTATTCACACTTCTCACTTGACCTTTTAAAATCCGGTACATTTGCTCCAGTCACGTTTTCCTCCCTCTACCTCTTCCCCCCATAAGTTGCACTTCTGATTTGTATATTCGCTTAGTCATTCTTTCCACATGTCCACACCATCTTAAAGTTCTTTTCTTCATCTAACTTAAAACATTTATTTTATCTATGCATTCATTTCTGATATCTTCATTCTGCCTTCTTTCAAACATTGAAATGATGGGTTTCCTTTAACTCTTGCCACCCTGTGATGGATAGCAAGTGACCAAGACTTATAATTTATTTGATTATTTGACGTTTTAATACATTAAATTATTCCTATAGCTAATTACAAAAAAATAATCTAGCAAATTTTGCATAATTTTACTTTAAAACGTACATTTTTCACTGGATGCTTAGCGTCCAGCACTGTGGCTAGTGGATTTTTTTAGCACAGTAAGGCAAGTGTTAATACTCCCAGGAATTTATTATATTGGACCCTCCTCCAAAATTTGTCTGGACCATTTCAAATGTGTACTACGGGAAATCAACCAAACCCCAAATATGCAAGGCTTGTGTATTGCAACTGTGGCATGCTAAATCTTTGAAAAAGCACATTAGGATCTCTTACAAGATGGATATTTCTAACTGAGGATTGATTCCATTGCTACAGCCGGCTATCGGATGAGCTTACAGTACCCGGTGGTAAGTAATACACATCAGGCTTAAGAAAGAGACTGTCGGCGATAATCGGCAACCTTCGGCTTTGTAGAGAGTCGTCTCTGTCGCACGACTACAACCTAGAACACTTGACATCGACTGATAAATCGTGACGCACCACGTGTGAATGACAGAGACGACACTCTACAATGTCGAAGATAACCAATTATGGCCGACAGTCAACATTTTCTACACCTTAATATATTTATAACAGTCACACACATTTCCCCACTCATTTACTTATCTACATATACTATATTCATTCTTATAATTTATTCACAATTCATTTTTTTTTCACCCATTCAATATAAAACAGTGTGTGACGACACAAATTTATGTATATTTGTATTTAATATTAGGTCCTTACATATGAAATTGGCGTTTTGTTTGGGAGGAACATAAAGTTGATTTTTTTTTAATATAATATATTTATTTAATCAAAGTATGTACCATTGCTATCTATGCACTTTTGCCATCTCATAGGTAGTTCATCGATCCCTTTACTAAAAAAACCATTCGGACGGGAATCAATAAAATCTTTGAAGTCGGTTTGGACTGCCCCATCGGAGTTGAATTTTTTCCCTTGCAAGAAGTTATCCAAATTTCAAAAAAAATAGTAATCTGTTGGGGCAAGGTCCGGAGAGTACGGTGGATGTCTTAGACATTCCAATTGAAGCTCTTCTAATTTGGTAGCCGTCTGTTGTGCAGTGTGTGGTCTAGCGTTATCATGAAGCAGCAGTGGCCTAGAGCGATTAACCAGCCTCGGTTATTTAGCAGCTAGCTTTTCCATCATGGTTTGCAGTTGCTGACAATAGACATCTGCCGTAATCGTCTGGCCAGATTTAAGAAATCTGTAGTGAACGACACCAGCACTAGTCCACCAAACGCTCACAAGTAACTTTTTTGGAGTCAATTTTCGCTTGGGGCATGGTTTGGCTGGTTCGGCAGGGTTCAGCCATTGCGATGAGCGCTTCCGATTATCATACAGGATCCACTTTTCATCACAAGTAATGATTCGATTCAAAATCCCTTCATTATTGTGCCGGTTGAGTAATGCAACGCAGCAGTCAACGCGCGTTTGTTGATTTGCTTCACTCAATTCGTGAGGTACCCACCTTTCAAGCTTTTTCACCTTCCCAATTTGCTTCAAGTGGATTAAAACAGTTTTATCACTAACACCGCAGCCTGCAGCTAACTCGGACGTGGTTTGCGATGGATCCGCTTCCACAATAGCCTTCAATTCTTCATTATCAACTTTGGTCTCCGGCCGTCCACGGGGCTTCTTCTGCAGGTCGAAATTTCCAGAACGAAAACGTTGGAACCAAAAACGCACTGTGTTTTCTTTTGCGGCACCGTCGCCATACACATCATTAATCCTTCGAGCCGTTTCTGCAGCACTGGTGCCACGGTGGAACTCGTACTCGTAAATAACGCGATATTTCAAGTTTTCCATTTTGTAAACTGAGTGACGCAAAGAAAAAAAACAATTGAGGAAAAAACAAATGAATTATAATTTTCGAAACACAAATACTTGAGTAAATAGCTGTATAAATTTTAATTTGGAATTCCTAACCAAAGAGAAGATATTTGAGATCAAAGTTGCCAGTACGGCAAAACGCCAATTTCATATGTAAGGACCTAATATTATGTATATATCATCATATTTATATATGTATTTAATCGTTTATAATTTCTCATAATCATTCATAAAATTAAAACAATTACCACAAACCTATCCTTTCCCGATTCCCAAAAAGATCCAAAAATTTCCAATAAATATCTTAACAGTCAGAACTTATCCGATGAAGGAGTAAGGTGTCCTACCATCGGACCGAAACTCCGAACAAGTTATCCATCACTTGGAGTCTCTTTTTAAGCCAGATGTGTATTACTTACCGCCGGGTACTGTATATTCCTTTTACTATAGCTAATCATTGTCTTTCGATCCATAAACTTTGCAGTATCTAGTTTGTTCGCTCCGAACCGCTCATACACACAAATGCGTTAGTATTGTGTGGTGACCAAAGATGTATAAAAACCATTCCAACCACCCAGAAATATTTTATAGAAGCCTTAAATGAAAACCAGACTTGAATTCATTTAAAAAAAATTTGGACACTGACAGGAATTCATCCTGCAACCCTCAGGCTGGAAGTTAAACATATTACCAACTTGACAATGTAGGTTCGACTCTTTAGATTTATGGCAGCTTTGTATCGGAATAGTAAATTATAAGAAATTATTATTTGGTCGCAAATGTGCCAAATTGTACTTAATACAATTACGTTTTTATATAAATAAATAAAGTACCATTAATTAAATTACAGAATAATTTCCAATAGGGGAAAGGAAAATAAAAAACTCACAATATGTCGATAACAATTTTATTTAAAAAAATTACAAATATTCTAATATAACAACATAAAGTGAAACGAGGGTCTTTGCTAAATCTGTTCTTCATTTTAATAAAATATCCAGTTCTTTTCTTCTCAGATTTCTAAGATACAGTAATTTCTCTATTTATGCGGTTCATTGGTTCCAGGAAAACAGCGCCTTAATGGAACTATTAAATGCTATTTAAAATACGAGTAGATGATCATTTTATCCAGATATTCTATTCTTCCAGATATTCCACTCTTCCAGATATTCCACTCTTCCGGATATTCCACTCTTCCGGATATTCCACTCTTCCGGATATTCCACTCTTCCGGATATTCATCTCTTCCGGATATTCCACTCTTCCGGATATTCCACTCTTCCGGATATTCCACTCTTCCGGATATTCCACTCTTCCGGATATTCCATTCTTCCGAATATTCCGTTCTTCCGGATATTCCATTCTTCCGGACATTCCATTCTTCCGGGCATCCCATTCTTCCGGATATTCCATTCTTCCGGATATTCCATTCTTCAGGATATTCCATTCTTCCGGATATTCCATTCTTCCAGATATTCTATTCTTCCAGATAATCTATTCTTCCACATATTCTTTTCTTGTTTAGTAAAAAAAATCTTTCGTTATTTATTTTTTATAAGCCTATTTAAATTGTTACTGATAACTAAAAAAACACATGTTTTGATGAGAGCTATATGAATTATTTAGATGAAGAAAAAAATTACAGAAGTTACAATTTGCTGTACCTATACATTCAAAATCACTATCACTGAATTACTTTTTCATTGTTACTGTGGTCGCTCTCACAGTTGTGAAGAAAAATATTGATTTAGGGGCCAAACTATTAACACATTAACTGCTGAATAATTTCTTTTATAATGTGTGCTCTGCTGTTAAAAAAATAAAAAAAAGCAAGTATAATTCATTGCCATATAACCTTTACAAACCCAATTAGTGCCGTAAGGCTGCTTTGGGTTGACTAGCTTTTTAATTCAATCAAATTGGAAATAGGATAGGCATTTTGAGCACCCGGGAAAAGTTTATATGAACGCCTATGAGCATTTTCAGCACTGAATGTGTTAATAGATTTTACTATCATGAATTTAAAATACCAAATGGAATAAACTACGAGTATATTTAACTGAATTCACGTAAATAGAGGTATTACTGCATATATGTATCCAAAGACTTATTTCAACGATTTTCTTTATCTGTTTATTGAATTGTTTCTGTCCACTTTGATGTGAGAATAATGTGTGATTAGTGATTCATAGATCAGTGATTCTCTACCTTTTTTGTCTTGAAAACTGTTAAAAGATTTCGACACATATAATTAGGTTCGGCAGTCATGCTATAATGGTTAGCATCCATGCTAAGCAAGATGGCAGCTTAGGCTTGATTACTGGAAGATTTACTTCTGGATTAGTTTTACAATAAAATAAATGCTGGAATTGTAGAATGAGTCTAAATTTTGAAAATAAATATCAGAAATTTAATCGAATTTCAATATCGTTTTGTAGTGTTATTGCGATGTGGAGGACACTTACTGAAGCCTTCATAAAAAAATCAAGAAGTTTTTGAAATGTAGAGAATGCTGACATTTTCTTGGGTTAATAAAGTTCGTAATCATGACGACTTGAAACTGATGAACAGAACATAGAATGATTTTAAGCAATTTAGAGTATTTAGAGCAAAGATTGCCAAAGTAGTCTATATGGACCCCCAAGGGTTGATTTCCACTTGCAGAGGTCTATGTCAGCGAGAAAAGAAAATGGGGGTGCACGAGATGTAAATGGGGGTCAACGTGAGCGGATCCCATTTAGAGAGATCATCATCAATATTTAGGCGTTCCGTAAACATCTTATTACACCTAACACAGATTGTGTGTACATATATTACAAGAAGAACTGATTGGAATAAGTACAAATGAAGAACTTAAGGTGCAGTTCAGAAAGAAGTATCAGCAGTTCTGGCTTCAGAAAGATATTCCTGTTGCTTATCCCGCATTATGGACTATTGTAAAAAAGTTTCTGTTCGCTTTTCCATCTTCATACCTCGTGGAAGGAGGTTTTAGCTCGGTTGACAATCTTCTTACAAAAAAAAAGAAATCGAGTGCAAATCACTGAACGTGGAGATTTAAGACTAACTTACTAATTTGAAGCCAAATGTTGAACCGTTGCTATCAAAGCATTAGGTCCATACCTCTCATTAACAGTATTATTTGTGTATTAATTTTATGTAAGAATTTTACTAGGTTTTGATTTGTTTCGTTCCAAAGCCAAATATTTACTTGAATTTTTTGTCTTTTCAATAAAGGTATGAATAAACATTGTACCTATGTTTTTTTTTTTTTTTACAATTGTCCACTCTACAAAAAACCTTATCAAGGTGAACAGCACTGTGTCAGCTGTCAAAAATACATTTGAAGTTAATAAGTTTAGGAAAATTCAAAATTAGGCAGGCAGGGGTCTACGGAAAACAAAAAAAATTGGCAAGTGGTCTACGGGGCGAAATGATTTAGAGTATCTTGGACATTTAAAGTGAGATACAATAGATTCAATCCTATGACTGATATTGAGGGTTAAAATTCAGAGCATAAAAAATGCAAGGGGAAAAAGCATCTCTTGGATGGGGAACTTGCGGAAGTAATTTCATTGCAATAGTTGGGCAAAAAAAAAAAATGGGCAAAATAAGTAAAAGATAATTGGGCAAAGAATGTACACCAATTTGAATTAGAAAGACTGTTGGAGAGAAAAGGCGATGGATAAAATTTTGAAAGAGATACTGGAAATTTGGACATTCCGTTTTTTCTTCATTCTTTATTTTATTCATTTAAGAAAGCAGGAATAATGAAAAACCACATTAGATAACTGACAAAAAAATGAGAAAAAAAGGTTAATCACTATTTTTTTCTATTAAATTTATATTTTTAACATTATATTTATATTACAGTTTCTTTAGTGTTAGTTAAATGTAAACAGACTTTTTATTATAGTGAGTACTGTACAAACATTTTTCTTATATTTATCATCTTACATTATCATATTACATTAAAAATTAATGTGCTTTTATGATACAAAAGTGCTAGTAATGATCTATTAAATAATACATTTTTACATATTAGTTTGTGTTATTAAAATAAGAATAAACAAAAACATTAAAATCTTGATAACACTGTTCTTCAAATTTTTAATTTAAGGTTTTTACAAAATCATAAACATGTTTACTTTAAAGATTTTGTACTGCTGAATACTAAAATATTAATAAAAGCAATTAAAAATCTGGATTGCCTCTGGTTATGAGATACATCAAGACATTTCTGTTATGAAATGTGCGTCCATCTTTGTTAAACAACTTTCATGAGAACCCAGCTTTTTTTTTTTTTTATTTTTTTTTTTTACCTGGCGATTTTATTGCCATGTGGCAATCTCTTCCAGCCATCCAGAAAGATGTTTTTATAGGCCCTAAGTGTTATGTGTTATGGGAACAGTATTTTTTTAATAGGAATCATTAATGATTCATAAACAGTTCAATCATCAACATTTTTATGGGGGGCAACATATAAGCCCTCATGTAGTGCGATCTACATCACCTATACTCGCAGGCTGATGAGAAGCATATTATCGAGAAGGTATTCATATACAACAAGGTACAAGAGGTGCCAGTTCTTTTCCTTGTAGTGGACACTATCAGTTCGGCTGTTTCACTCACGTATAAATCCACGGTATTTTAACATATCTACCTTCGTGTAGACCAACAAGTATTGTAATGACTTTCAAATCAATCATTCACGTTTTCCTCAGTTAACCACTTGACAGTTTTGCCCGAGCGGGACTCGGGCACGAAGTTTCTTTTTATACTGACGAGCCCGAGCGTCATTCGGGCAAATCTTGTTTCGACTTGTTGGGAGTGTTTCTCCCGAGCGTCGTTTGGGCAGATCTTGTTTTCTCCGAACGGAATATATTTTCGTATAGAATTAATTCGTTCCCAGTTCGGCATTGTGTTACGTCGCGTGTTAAAAATCCAACTGTTAAGTGGTTAATACCGCTTAGACTACGTTTTAACAACATCAAATTTGCCAATCATATGGGATAATATTATTTGCAAATGGTTTCAGTTACGTTTTCTTGTATAGCATGAAAACAAGAGGCAATCGACAAACTTTAATATAGTTTTCGAATTCAGCATCCCAATATCTAAAAAGAATGACTACTTTTGTTTCTTTAAAAGTGTCATTGTTTAGCAGTGTTTTTTCAAGATTCAAATTGTTTTCTGCCTATAAAACTCAGTTTTGAAAAATATAATTAGTAAGTGTAAGTAATCTGATGGCATTAGAGGCATGTAAGTGGGTTCATTAGTTCATAGTATTGGAAATACAAGTATGTTATATTGAGATGTAGTTGACACCTTTACAGGGATATTTCATCACCTAGGATCATGAGGAAATCAAATATATTAATAAAAATAAACATGCCTTAACTGCACTGTAGTTAAAAAACAATTTATAAGTATTTAGTTTTGAGTAGCATGCTACTTTAGATATACAAGTAACTGTAACAGTGATATTTTCACAAAGTAGCTTTAACAAAACTGATTAATAATATGAAAAAAACTTATTAATTTACATATATATTTTGAATTTTCTATAAAAAGTTTAAAGTAAACGTATTACTCGAAGAAACTTCAATATGATGTCATGATGTTTTCAGCTCTCCGTGCAATTCAAAATGTTTTAGGTTTGCTTTTTACGGACCTATGTTTGGACCCGTCAAATGCTTAGCTCAGTACTAAATACACTTGGTAAACTACTCACATTTCACCATTTATGTGGGTTTATTAATTTGACACTTCACTGAAAACAATCTCGCTGGCTTATTGCCAGGTGATGAATAATCATTTCCAATCAACAAAAAAATATTCAAATGATTATTCGCCTTTACAAAATTTATAAACAATATACTCGTACAAAAGTAAAAATAAAAGTGAGATATCATCAAAGGAAAAGGAAGGAATGGTGGAGAGGAAAGAAAAATCAGGAATGAAACATGTTATATTTGAAATTAAAAGTTACTTTCTGGTACTAGGAAAATAGTGTGTTTATGAAAAATCGCCTAAATGGAGCCAAATAAATATATTGAATTTTATGTAAGATATTTCCAGATATTTATTCTTTCTTAGTTACAAAAGTTTGTTATTTTTTTTAAAACTATAAGCGGTTATTGATAGCTAATAAAATACTTGCTGTACCTATTGATTCAAAATCACTCTCACCGGATGTTCATCCATTGCTACTGTTATCGCTCTTACATTTGTGTATAAAAATATCAATTTAGAAGTTAAATTATTACTTAAAAGATGTCGCTATTATGCATTATAAATTTCAAAGATAATAAACTGTTTTAAATCGCGTAAATAGAGGGATTAGTGTATTTACTATTGTGTGGTGTTTACATGGACCAAGTGAATTAAATTTTAATATCCAAGTGACTTGTCCAAACACAGTAAAACAAGTATGGATAGTCATCTGCTTTAAATGTTTTGTGGATTTCGATGAAAGTTATTAACCCTTCCTTCCTGGTGATAGTAAACATTGCTTCTAAAAACTTTAATATCTCTATAAATATAATAAATACTGGGTTCAGATTTTAGGTATTCCTCCGTAATACATTTACGCATTGAATGAAAAAAACAATATTAATAATAATTAGCACTTATCGGCCACATCAGAGATATTTTGTCGGGAATAAATTCACCAATACAATCAAACGTGTGCCAGTGTGTGACGTAGGTATATTCATTCTAAGAAACCGCTATGGGTGAGAAAGCGACGCTATTCCCGTCTCACTCTCACTCTACTTCGGTATATGGGAACGCAAGAAATATAATCGTTTAGTTTCTTCCTTCAAGGTATACTCGTAACATAACATACACAGTGTTAGTCTTTCCACCCTGTCAGTAGCTTACGGGCTTTCATCTGAAGTGGTCTTTTCGTCCGTTTTGTGAACGTCGGCCGAAGGTTTTTTCATGTTTTCAGTAGTTAAATTTCAATTTTTATCACTTTTGACTTCAAATTTAATTAATTTAAGCAATTGGCTATGAATATTCCTATTTTTCCAATTTTAAATCGCTCATTTTTACATGTATATTGAATACACAGCACCAGCACTCTAGGATGTTTTTAGCACAGGAAAGGAAAGGTTAAGGGCACAATTATTAATAGAATTCTGTAATATTAACACAAATTATATAAATAAATGAAAATATTTTCATTTATAAATCTAATTCACATAAATCTCTATATCAGAGATATCAAACACGTGGCCACATCAATTCATGCAGTCCACCAACAATAAGTCTTCTTGAAATTGTTTTTTAACAGCACGACGGAAAAATCGATAGTATTGTCATGCTTTCGAGGATTCGCAGTTGTATAATTGAAGACAAAATCTTTTGGGTTTTGTAGTTCTTCTAAAATTGATGAATTTGTCCTACATACACCCACCCATGGTTCAAAATGAGTTTAACATTCCTGTACTATATGCATACTTCTGCATACCTTATATCATCGTCATCGTCATAATTATCATGCTTTATCTTTCCATTTCTTTCTATCTCAGCATAATTTCTTTGCTCATTTGCTAGATTTTCTCTGATATCTTATTTCTTTTACACAGATTTTCTTCGTAAATCTTTCATCCTTCATTCTTTCATATTGCCAATCTTTTTAAGTGCTTCTTTTTTCATCTTTGCACCATACCACAAATGTACGGTTTAAAGCTTGAGCTTTCTGAGCCTTGACCTGTTGTTTATAATGTATAGTCGTATGAACTTAATCACAATATGTTTGAAATTATCAATCCAATAAAATGCGTATTTCACTCTTAATTTCCATCTTCCATATTTATTTATTATCTCAAAACAAGTTATAAAAAAGAAATTCTTAAGACAGTATTAAACTCCTGGAAGTGAAGTGAAACCAATAAGCTGTCCTTCAGCATCTCTAAATGTGAGCTCGTGACTTTTTCAAGAAAGCTGTAGTATCTTTTTAACAAGTAAACTTTTGTTTCTTATATCAAGAGTACGAATTTATCTTACAGTAAAATTATGAATTCGTAATACGAGTCTGTAAAGAATTAAGTGGTAGTTCTGTTTTGTGATATTTCTATAATTCACTGGTTCACAGTAGATTGGAGTGCGGTTTAATCATACGGAACTCGAGAGGAGTCCGAAACCTCTGATAGTTGATCGAATCCAAAAGAGATTTCTGCGACACCTTTATTCCAGAGAATATGGATTTGATCCATGGCTCGAACCCGAAACCTTTTTAATGGGTTTGCGTGACAATTATTTCTTAAGCATTAAAATATATCTACATACCTGTTTGTACATATACAAATTACGAACAGAAAAAAATAGCGTACATTTTGTTGATTGACAAACTTTTATTAAATGTACCTCATAATTATTTGCACTACCGTGAGTTAAGATTGTTTTCATTGCAATATTCACAAACTGAGCTATTAAGAGTATCACTACTTGCTCATAGTGCATCACCACTTGCACACCTTGTTGAATGAATTATTCGATATTGATATCTTCTGTATCTTATATTTTTCCATATCTCCGATATTGATATTTTCGTTATCTAATATAAATTAAAGATTGAGTCATTCTTGATAAACTTTTTAGGCATAACTGAGTCATTTTACAGAAAAATCCGAGTAATCATTGTTCGTGTTGTTATTATTTTTACACTTTCATCTATTAAATGTTTGTCCTGTTCTATTAATTTTATTTTATATGATGTACCGTGTTTCTTAGATTCTGAGATGCACTTTTCCTCATATAAATGTCTCTAAAAACAAGATGCATCTTAGAATCGATGTCTATCTTACCATCAGAGATTATTTTTTAACTTTACCACATAATAACACTTGTGTATGTTCACTAGAAATATGAATCTTGGATGTAGATTGAAAACCTTCCGTTGACATTTTCGAGAAAAATTAAGAAAGCAACGGCGTTTAAATTGTCAGAATGAGTATCAACAGTTTGAAAGCTAATCTCAGAAAGAATAATATGGCTCATTAAAAAAATGTTGTATCTGCAATGCTCTTGATGGCTCGGAAGGCGATATATTATGGGATAATGAAAATAATGATGCCTCAGAAGAATCACTCTGAATATGAAGTAATTGGGTTTAATCTGTATCAAATGTAATACGGTAATTGGGTTTAATCTGTATCAAATGTAATACGGTAATTGGGTTTAATCTGTATCAAATGTAATACGGTAATTGGGTTTAATCTGTATCAAATGTAATACGGTAATTGGGTTTAATCTGTATCAAATGTAATACGGTAATTGGGTTTAACCTGTATCAAATATAATGTGGTAATTGGGTTTAACCTGTATCAAATGTAAAATTAATAAATAAATAAATGTAAAATGTAGGTTGAATCCTTTTTACATATACATTTGACGTTTAGTATGTTCATATATACTAATTTCTAACAGAAATCATGTTAATGTTATAATATGTACATTTATTTGTAATTCCTTTTATTTTATACTCATGTACATTCCATATTTAAATTCTATTTTGTAAAATATTATGGACAAAATCGACCATAGATAAAGAAATATTCTGTTTTAACACATAAATTTATATAACCCTCACATTTAAACAACATTCACCTTTCTCTCAACATTATTTTGCAACATCCATGTTTCACTTACATATCCTTAAGTTCTCACTAAGATATCATTGTGAGCAGACAGCTTAGCTTCTCTATAACTATTCTGGTCAGTACAGACATTGTTTAACCCACCATTAACTCTATTGTCTGCTACTTCTCTTTTATTAATATCATATGCTGTATGACTATTCAAAGAGGTGCATGGTCGCGCGGTAACGCACTAGACTTCCGTACGGAAGGTCATCGGTTCGAACCCCACGCTGTGCCACTCTCCTCGAACAACACAGGCACTTTTCCCACCTAGTGTTCGATGGCATAAGGATACCTATGACTTTGGTCATATCTATTCTTCAAAATAAATGTGGAGTGATTATTTTATGGTAGAAATCTCTTGTGAATTGCCAGAAAACCAAACATCTCCATATTTAGTATGACTGTTTTTAATATGCTTCCACCGTAACCTGTAGTTCATTGGACATATTTCCAGATGTGAACCAGATAACCTGAAGAAATTGATGATCGTAGGAAATGTGCTAGGGAGAATAAACAGAGGTAGACCACCCGTAAGATGGAGTAATTAGGTGTAGGAATTGACTGGGGGAAGTCCGTAACTGTCATGCGAACAAGAGGAGTGGATACATGTCATCGTAACCTGTATAATCAATATGTTGTTTATAGTTAAGGCATTAACGTTGTGGAGGTTTAAAGACATTGTAATTTATTTTTAACAAACACTGTTTATTCCACTTTTTTGTGACGGTATAACCCTACCGGTTTCAAGGCTTTCACCTCATCTTCAGGGGAGTCTTGTTTGCGCTCATCAATATCTAATAGTTCACAATCCTCAGTAACGAGGAACAGCAGAGATAAGAGATCTCTTCCTTTATTTTGTACAGAAACAAACTGTAAAAATAATAGATATGTACGTAAATAAACAATATACCCTTAATATAAACAGGAAGTGAATGAGGAATCCATGGTGATGGAAGGATCTGTAAGGAAAATATGACAAATAGTTCCAGTCACACATAAAGTAACATCTTGGTCGATTGAGATGGTATGGGCACGTTGGGCGCAGAGCACCCGATCACATTGTGAACCAGGCAATCTCCATGGATCTTCCTCGAATAAAAACCAGAGGAAGACCAAATAATTCATGGGTGGTGCAAAGAGATAACCTGATGCAGAGGCACGGCCTGGGGGACATAGTCCGGGACAGAAGAGCATACAACCTGAGGACGAGGAGAGCTGACCCCAACAGTCTTCGCAGACAATGAGTTGGGATGGAGCCAGGGAGAGAGAGAGAGATAAAGTAACATCTTGGTAGCTAATATATATATATATATATATACATATATAAAAACACAAGACGACGCTCGTGGCTTAGTTGAATAAACAACTGGTTTCCAGCCCGGGGGTTATGGGTTGGATTCCCGATAGGCATTTTGAGTGACCAGCAAAAGTTTTCAGCACTGCAAGTGTAAAACAAGTTTTAAGGAAAAACTAGATTGCAACACTTTTCAAAATAAATTAGTTTGTAACAGAAATCAAAGCCAAAATCCTCAGTTTGGAAGACAAGCGTCTTTCTAACTAGGCTACAGAGGTTGTTCCCATCGGAAAGATGTATAATAATACAATATTAGTGGTACATTTTATCATAAGAGTAGCTGTAAAGTATCGCCATATTATTTTTTACTTGGCTGTTTGAGTAGTGTGCTACTTTAGATTGAAAAGTACCTTCAACAGTGCTACTTTCTCAAAGTAACAGTGCTCCTTTTTCAAAGTAGCTGTAATAGTGTTACTTTCTCAAAGTAACAGTATTATATTGTAATACTTATTCAAAGTAGTTGTAACAGTGTTTCTTTCTCAAAGTAACAATGCTCCTTTCTCAAAGTAGCTGTAAAAGCGTTACTTTCTCAATGTAACAGTATTGCTTTTCCAAAATTGCTGTAACAGTGTTACTGTCTCAAAGTAGCTGTAATAGTGCTACTTTCTCAAAGTAACTTTGATTTCACTACATGTGTGTACTGGCTGCGTAACGGGTTTCAGTAAAACAGCATGAAAACAACAGAGGACGTGAATTAACAATGTTGCTATTTACATCAGTACCAAGTTCAATATGTACAATAGAGAGACACTTACGATGGCTACAGTACAGATAGTACAACAGAACAGTATATGGTAATAAGTTATGTGTTGTATACAATACAATATAATACAATATTTAATATATCAGTACCAAAAGGTTTGGCATACAAGATCACTATATGATATAAGTGTATAGGAATTAGTGACTAAATTAGTGCGGCGCGGCCTAAAATGGTCGCTGGACGAGGCTACCGGGCCCTGAAACAAAACAAATAAAATATTAGTAATTTATTGAACATTTTGACTTTTACTTTGTGGAACTCCATATTAGAAAATTTAATAGTAAATTACTTTTTTGTTCAACTAATAATTATATTTACCTAGTTTCTATAATATTACTATAATAGTACTAGGTAAATAACACAAGAATAAAATGTATACGCTAAACATTTCGCATTAAATTTCATTGGATTAGGTGAAAATTAAAACAATGCATGAAAAATAAAGATTCGCCACTTTAAAATTAATAAAAATATTTTTTTTATGATTTTGTCATATGCCTTTGATATGTACCCATAATATCTTTCATGGTGAGAATTTTAGAACAGTTATTGTGTAATACATTAAGTGCCTTTTTAACTTTGCTACCTGTAGCTTCCCGTCTTTCAGCTCGCCCATGACACGTAAACATACCACCCAGATATCAGAAATCAAATATATTTTATGTTAAATATTTTAGCACATAATGCCTGTTGATGAATAATAATCTGGTATAACAGGTAACTGTAAAAGTCGTTATCACTTCGACAAAGAGTAAAAAAGATTCTTGTTTATATTTTCATTTGCTATTGACTCGATATCATTTCACGATCAACCAGTTGATTGTGACTGACCGGTTGATCGTGATCAACCGGTCAATCACAACTGGTATATGATTAACCCTTTCCGGTCCTATGTCGAATGTCATTCGACATCGACTTTATTCCAGTGAGTCCTATGTCGAATGTCATTCGACATTTTTTTTTTTTTTTTTTAACCTGGCGAGTTTATTGCCATGTGGAAATCTCTTCCAATTTTTTTTTTCTTGTGAACATAAATATAGTTTTATTAAAAACAACCTTGTGAACATAAATATAGTTTTATTAAAAACAACCTTGTGAACATAAATATAGTTTTATTAAAAACAACCTGGATGTATTGTTTTACCCTGTAATTCTGTAAATCTTTTGTGGACCTGATGGAACATTTTTTTTTTTTTGTGGATCGGAAAGGGTTAAGATTCACAATTATTGAAAAAATAAAAGACATACATTTAAATCAATATCATACAACTCACCTTAATAAATGTAAGTATCACTTCCTCGAGGGTTTCCGTTCTGAAACAGAAATAATTTTTTTAATTAGTTATGATTACCAGAATAAATATTACACAAATACCATCAACATCAAAACCATCATTATAAAGTAGGCATAGATAATAGATTTTTACTTCATTCGAACCTGACACATATCTTTCATTTAATGCCACTGGAGGTTTTGTGTTCGATTTTGTGTTGTGCGTAAATCAAGTACAGTGTAAACCGTTTAACATGAAACCATGGAAACAGAATTACTTTTTCGTGTTAAAAGAATCTCGTGTTAAAATAAATAAACAAAATCTTGTCAATGCTGTTGATTTTTTTGTTTTTTCTTGATGGCAATACAGAGTACACTATTTATTTCGTCGAGGATAATATTAAAGAAAATAATTTAGTATAAAATGTATTCATAAACTAAAAATCTTGAAAAAAATATAACCAAAGTGATTATAAAATTAAGGTGCTTACCCTAAAGGAGTCAATAACAAGCAGTTTCTACACATCAATTTCGTTATATTTAACAGCACTGCCTTCACTCTTCGCTTGGCTCGGCTTTCGCTGGGCACTACCACTGGCAGAGTCAGCTTTTGCCTCCAACTCCTGATCGACAAGGGTGAAATTCCCATATAGTTGCCTATTGGAGTGGACGGTATTTTTAAATTTCATATTGTGATTACCCAACGCAAGATCAGCGTACACATGCTTCTTTTGTCCCCTTTCTTTAGTGCCTCTTCCAGGCTTTTGTGAGCCCAGCGTATAACTGTACGAGGGAGGGTAATGTTGAGTAGACGCCTGATTATGGCTTTTAAGAAGGTGTTGGAAGTAGGAAGAAGGAGCTTCTTGTCCTGAGAGGTAGTCGTTTAAATTACCCCTGCAGTTTCTTCTATCGAAACTGTCAGTACTATGTGATCCTACGCACGATAACTTCTCCCGTAAACTTTCTGATTTCTTCATTCTGCTGGCTTTCTGTTTTCCCTTTTCCTTGGTTCTGTCTAGTGTCTTTGAGTAGAATTGAGGGTCGTACGAAGCATGGTCGGGTAATGATTGAACGTGGTTGTTTCCGCACTGGTTCTCGACTTGCGTCGGTTGGAAATAGCAGAAACTGTGGTTCTTTTGTATAGGCAGCTGGAATTGTTTCTTTCCTTTGATCTTCATCAGACTATTTTGGTTGCTGAAGTTCTGGCTGAACTGTTGTTGATGGAGATTAGTATTCTGAAAATGGAGAGGTTAGTTTTGTTAGTCGAGTTAGTGTGGTTAGTTTACATTTATCGAAATAAATAATGAAAATTCAAATCACTGGAGTCTCGGATAAATTTTTTATGCGAGCCGTCAAGATGCAAAACTCGCTCTGGAATATTTTACGGTTTCCAGTAAACGATGATTAACCACGAGTATTTCAAATGTAAATGAAATCTTAACGTGGTATGTTTCCTGTTTTACGCGTTTAAAAATAAATGTTATCAGTCCCATAATAAGTTCTAAATAAAATTTTTATTAACCCTTTAAGTGCCGGAAGTTGTAAGTATGGCCGTACCCAGCCGGCCGGGATTTTTTCAACAAAAATAAAACCTAAAAAACTTATATTTTTTGTATACAGATATAAACGATATTATGAAAACTTACTAAATATATACACCGTGGGGTGTTTGAGCTGCCGTTCACTCAGAAAAACACAGTTTAAATATTCACAAAATGTCAGTTTTCACAACTTGACACTGAAAACACATTTACTTATAAATATAGTGGAATATAATATACTTTGTAAACTAAAATCAACAAATTATCTGTATGATGCATAATAAAGCACAAAAGGTAAATAAACTATCAAATAAAACCGTAAAAAGTCTATATAAACGTATTATGCCACAAAACTACCACCAATAACCAAAGAATACATGAAAACACACTTTGTAAATATGTAAATACTTTGAAAAATTAACAAAAATAATGCACAAAAGTTAAAAATCAACCATTGAACAAAACTACAAACGAAGTCATTATAAATCATCGCAATTACGACGCAAAAAAACTGTAGTTGGTAACCCTGTATCAGAGACACGTATTGACTGTCAGTGAAAGCTTTTAGAAAGATGACTGTAACTTTGATAATATCGGTAAACTGTAATATTTAAGTATTTCTTGACCATCCCAATAGATGTCCCTATGTGTTATAATTTATAAATTATAACAATTGGATTTGATATTGGCTTGTGACAAGCTCAAAGGAGAGCGCGTTTACACATTCATTTTGTATGGCCGGCCTGGCGAGCACTGAATCGGAGAACGTGTCAACGCGCTCGTGGCAGTGAACCGGTTAATGAAATTTAAACAAATGTTATCAGTCCCAAAATAAGTTTTAACAGAAACACAATGAACAATTAGATATTTTTGATTAAATGATGTGCAGAGCGGATTTTGACACTCGCCATCTTCCAGATTTGATATTGCATCTTGATGACCCATATGTGCTAAATTAGTGAAACTTTATTCATCTTATTTAAAACATTTCATTTTGGATAGCCTTGACCAATCTCAAGTTTGTATTTTATGTGTGGTAGGTGGTATGCATGGGAGTACTGCTTTTATGTGTGGGTAGGTGGTATGCATGGGAGTACTGCTTTTATGTGTGGGTAGGTGGTATGCATGGGAGTACTGCTTTTATGTGTGGGTAGGTGGTATGCATGGGAGTACTGCTTTTATGTGTGGGTAGGTGGTATGCATGGGAGTACTGCTTTTATGTGTGGGTAGGTGGTATGCATGGGAGTACTGCTTTTTGATATTTTTTTGCATTTGATTCATGTGAATGTTTATAATTTTTGTTGTATTTGGTTTATACTTTTTGTTGTATTAATTTTGTTACATTTATGTGGACTCAAAATTCTAATTTGAGTTGAATTCTAATTTCTCTTGTTACATTTATTAATGGTTAATAAAAGACCGTATATTGTAATAAAATAAATAGATAAAATAAGAATAAAGAAATTTTAGTATATTAATGAAAGATGTATTTTTTAATAGAAAACAGATTGTGTTTTATTAGGTATGATGAGAAGCTTATTGAGCTCAAAGTTTTTAATAGAAAACAGATTGTGTTTTATTAGGTATGATGAGAAGCTTATTGAGCTCAAAGTTTTTAATAGAAAACAGATTGTGTTTTATTAGGTATGATGAGAAGCTTATTGAGCTCAAAGTTTTTAAGTACGAAAAAGTGAAGAAAAATATTTACCTTGATGTGTGGAGGGTGCTGAAGCCCGTGGAATGAGAGGTTCTGGTATGTATCGCCCTCCTCGCCTCGACCCACTCCATTCCCTGACACTGTGCCTGAAATACACGTAAGGATTACTTTATTATGGTTATATTCCTTATCATTGTTCCGATCATTTACGTCATGGTGATCAAGTCAATAGTCTTTTATAAACTTTGTATAGATATCATTATGCGGTGTCTCTGTTGGCGTAGTCTCAACCCTTTTGATCCAAACGTACAAATGTCACTTCCTCTACATTCATACATCCCATCTTGCACAGTATTCTATTTATTCATATGCTATTCCCAGTGTTGTAGTCGTAAACTTCACAGGAGGTATACATTTACTTACTCTATATGTAATATCGTATACCTTATATTTAAACCCATATTTATACGGTATAAATTAAACCCCATAACATATTATTCCCGTATTGTACTTTATCGTTCCGTGGATTTGAAAATATTGCTATTCCCAGTGTTGTAGTCGTAAACTTCACAGGGGGTATACATTTACTTACTCTATGTGTAATATCGTATACCTTATATTTAAACCCATATTTATACGATTTATACGGTATAAATTAAACCCCATAAAATATTATTCCCGTATTGTACTTTACCGTACCGTGGATTTGAAAATGTTTCGTACAAACCAGCGGGACAAGGACAACGGCGCACAGCGAGATGCTACAAAGGATTGTAGCATCTCGCTGTGCATTGTTGATTCTGACTACCTGAGCTTAAAGCCAAAAGGGGCATTTACAATGTGTTATTTATCGAAAAAGCATTTTATTTTTCCTCTGATGGTAGAATATTTTGATTTAATCAGAGGATGTACGCTATTTCTGCGAATATAGTAGAGGGCATACAGCGTACACCCCCGTATACTCTCGACTACAGCGCTGGCTATTCATCAACATAGTTGAATTGGCAGTACTGACATATTAAAGAGAGTGATCGGAAGACGAAATTGTTTTTGGTCCCTTTTATCAAGGACTACTGGAGAAGGACTATTATCTCATGTGTTGAAAAGATTACCACACATTTGCAGAGGTAACAATATTAAAAAGTGTGATCGGAAGACAAAATTGTTTTTGGTCCCTTTTATCAAGGACTACTAGAGTAGGACCATTATCACATGTGTTGAAAAGACTACCACGCATTTGCAGAGGTAACAATATGAAAGAGTGCGATCGGAAGACAAATTGTTTTTGGTCCCTTTTATCAAGGACTACTGGAGTAGGACCATTGTCACATGTGTTGAAAAGACTACCACACATTTGCAAAGGTAACAATATTAAAAAGTGTGATCGGAAGACAAAATTGTTTTTGGTCCCTTTTATCAAGGACTACTGGAGTAGGACTATTATCAAATGTGTTGAAAAGACTACCACGCATTTGCAGAGGTAACAATATTAAAGAGTGTGATCGGAAAACAAAATTGTTTTTGGTCCCTTTTATCAAGGACTACTGGAGTAGGACTATTATCACATGTGTTGAAAAGACTACCACGCATTTGCAGAGGTAACAATATTAAAGAGTGTGATTGGAAAACAAAATTGTTTTTGGTCCCTTTTATCAAGGACTACTGGAGAAGGACTATTATCTCATGTGTTGAAAAGATTACCACACATTTGCAGAGGTAACAATATTAAAGAGTGTGATCGGAAAACAAAATTGTTTTTTGTCCCTTTAATCAAGGACTACTGGAGTAGGACTATTATCAAATGTGTTGAAAAGACTACCACACATTTGCAGAGGTAACAATATTAAAAAGTGCGATCAGAAGACAAAATTGTTTTTGGTCCCATTTATCAAGGACTACTGGAGTAGGACCATTATCACATGTGTTGAAAAGACTACCACGCATTTGCAGAGGTAACAATATGAAAGAGTGCGATCGGAAGACAAAATTGTTTTTGGTCCCTTTTATCAAGGACTACTGGAGTAGGACCATTGTCACATGTGTTGAAAAGACTACCACACATTTGCAGAGGTAACAATATTAAAGAATGGGATCGGAAGACAAAATTGTTTTTGGTCCCTTTTATCAAGGACTACTGGAGTAGGACCATTATCACATGTGTTGAAAAGACTACCACGCATTTCCAGAGGTAACAATATTAAAGAATGGGATCGGAAGACAAAATTGTTTTTGGTCCCTTTTATCAAGGACTACTGGAGTAGGACCATTATCACATGTGTTGAAAAGACTACCACGTATTTGCAGAGGTAACAATAGTTATATACGTCTAGCATGCATTATATTGTCACTGAACTAACTCTTTTACCGGCCTGGAACCCCATTTTCTAGGCACCATTGGGGATCGAACTCAAATCCCCAGATAGAAGTCAAGAATCTTACTAATTAGGTGACGGAGGTCATCATAATATGCTTTCTTCTCCTTTATCGATTGGAAGTGTTGAGGGTCGGTGAGCAAGAGGACGGTCTTCAGCAAGGTGGAAAGACTAAATAAAAGGGATGACTCGTTACTCATTGAGTGCTGTACTCATCATGGCGCAGGACTGGGAGGAATGGAGGCGAATCATTTGCTAAGTTTCAGATCATTACGGAGCCACAACCCTCAGCTATGAGTAATGTAGAAGATTATGAATTGCTGTAAAATAAAGTCTCAAATTTTTCATCAGTGGCGTGTGCTAAAGCCCTCATTTTTGTGATAGAAGATCGGTTTCTTGACTCAAATTTCTATCATCATCAGTAGCATAAGTGCTACTACTAAGGTTTAAAAGTTTCCGACCTGAACAAGTTAGATCATATGTGGATAAATACCACGCCGATTGCATAGTCAGGCGATGATAAAGTTAAAATTTGATACCTCTAACTTGAGTCGTATGTCAACTAGGTCTTTAGAAGACGTGTTGTTTCGTTATATTCTAAAATATTAAATATTCAATATCACGTGGCAATCAAGATTCTTTCAAAAGAAGAAAAGCGCTTGGTAAATATTAAATGACGTTTAAATGTTGTCTACGAAAAATCTTCACCAATAATTTCTTCAGCCTGGAAATTTTTGACTTTATTGGTAGATATATGAGTAACAATGATTGGCAAATGTCCATAGAGCTGACAGTCAAATAACAGCAATGAGGAATGTCTGAGAAACTGAGATCTTTGTCATCATCAGCCACTTTCCGTTTCATGAGTTTCCTTCTTGTCTGCAATTCTATTTCTTGAGCATCGTGTTTCCAATTTTTGCCAACCACCTGTTGAGTTATGATACCATCTTGCGTGTGATTTGTCAACTCTGATATGAAATGAATCCATCAGGAATCAGACCTGAGGCGCTCGCTTTCTAAGTCTGAATGCCAACTGTTAGACCACAGCCGCTGACTAATAAATTCAAGAATATACCACTCTTAAAGTGATATTTTATTACGAAACAATGCTATAAACTCACATATTATTTTACACAGTAACTTCAAAGAGGTTTTATATTCAGAGACTTAAAATAGAAAGAGCAGGAAAATCCTGTTTATGGCTGATTTTCAAAAGTTTTATAACCATCAAAGGTTAGGTTAGGTTAGGTAAGGTTAAGTTGTTTGGTAAGGTTAGGTTAGGTTAGATAATGTTATCCTGTTTATGGCTGATTTTCAAAAGTTTTATAACCATCAAAGGTTAGGTTAGGTTAGGTAAGGTTAAGTTGTTTTTGGGAGAGGGTTGGGATGTGACAGACATCTTGCTTATCACGTCTTCGTTATTAACACCACACCAACATAAGCTGGCTCATATCAGTTATGATTCTCAGTGTTCCGGTTTTCAATGTTTACATCCTAGATACTAAAAAAAGGAAAGGAAAGTTGAAGCAAAGGTAGTATCCTGTTTGCGCACAACTTTTTGACGTCCTAACCCGGCATTTGCCTTGCAACCGAAGAATCTCAGTAAATTCAGTCATAGATGAATTGGATGGCTTCCTGACTTTCTTATATGGTAAGGTTACGTTATACTTTGATTGATTTAACAAGCTTCAATCTGTATGTTATAGTTCGGAAATTCTAGGATGAGTCCTGTGACAGCTCACAAATTTGCCACAGTATAACCTAATGTAATGTATTTACCTAAATAACT
This sequence comes from Odontocerum albicorne, assembly GCA_949825065.1. Lineage (NCBI taxonomy): Eukaryota > Metazoa > Arthropoda > Insecta > Trichoptera > Odontoceridae > Odontocerum > Odontocerum albicorne. The sequence continues at coordinate 15,530,174 of OX463865.1, forward strand.
TGCTATTTATTAGAATTGAGACTTATATTAAAGTTGATGAAATTATTAAAATTACTGAACATCGTTACAAGGTTATATTGGGGCAAATTTGTGAGCTGTCACAGGACTCATCCTAGAATTTCCGAAAATATATTTCACACCTGAAACAAAATATTGTAATACTTTTATATTTGAAAGTAAGCATTTTAAAGTAGTTATAAAATAGGGCCTTCAAATGGGAATTTAATAATTTTATATACTCTTCTGTTACATCATCTCATTCTGTGTGTTACTTAATAGAGTTTTAACTTAAAAAAAGTAAATTTATCAGAAAACCTTTATGCTTAATTATGTGTTATAATTAGTAAACAATATAAAGTGCATTCATGAAAAATATGCAATAAAATAGGGGTGTGCAAAATATTTTTTAATTATGGTTTTAAACTAATCCAAGTGATTTATAATTTTTGGATAAATCTATTTAAATTTTAGAAAATTTAACAATCAATCAATTTGTTATTCCACAAATTACATCAACCCTGCTACACGTGTTTCTACCCCCTATTCCGAGGCTCTTTTTCAGACAGAATGATCCCAGCCATTTAAGAGATTTTGTGTTAGAGAGATAGTTATGATCATTGCCTGAAGAGTTTTGAGATGGGAGGTAGAAAAACGTGTAGCGGAGATTAGTGTTTTATAATCAGTGGAATAATAAAATAATTTATTGTTAAATATTCTAATATAGCGTTCCACAAAGTCAAAGCTGAAACCTTGGATAAATTCTAAGATTTAATTTTTTTCACAGTTTTAGATGTATTTTATTACTTTGTATCGTATAATTCTTTAATTGTATACCATATAACTTGGCTGGTAATATAACTATACTATATGGCAATCTCTTCTTACCAATTAGAAAATTGTGTCTTTAGTGAAAACCAGACAAGAACTCTTTAAGATTATTTGGGTTCCTACGGGAATTGAACCCGTATCACCCAGGTTGGAACACAGGCGTATTACCAATTAGGTCATGGAGGTTGCCATTGTTTAAATTACAGAAATAATGTTAAATTTTTTGATTCAATTTTTGGATGTCTTGAATGTTGATATTTTTGGATGTCTTGAATGTTGATATTTTTGAGTTCTGTAGTGTCCTTTTCTGATATTTTTAAATCTGCACTCTTGACTGGGTTATCTTGATTATCAATTTTAATTGTTTTATTTTTGTGATTTAATTAATTTTATACTTTTATTGATTGATTTTACAGAAGAGCATCGATTATCCGTAGTAATTGAGGGACACTCGAGCCCGGATAATTGCAAAACACGGTTAATCCCAATTAAATATTAATAGAGTTAAACATTTAAAAAATTGAATTTCTAGATAAATTTTATTACGAAAGATAAGTGCAAGAATAAGAATTCTCAATGTTTGACAGATACAACCACTAAACGCCGGTATCATACTGTGCAATTACATTGGGAAGCCCAGGGATACACATATTCTCATATCGGTGTGGACATGGGGAAGCACAGTCAACTGGTATAATGTAAACCGTGGGAAGCGGTGTTGCAAATAATAGGTGTGGACGTGGGGAAGCACAGTCAACTGGTATACTATAAACCGTAGATTTTATAATAGTTCAAAGTCTTTGTTTTATAATTTTCCTATTAAAACTATTTTTCAGGATTACTAAAATAAAATTCGTACTAAAGAGGAACCACGGTAAATCTAACTCATGGATAATTGAGTCTCAGATAATCGGCGCTCTACTGTCATTGATTTTCAGTGTTGTATAAGTTCAGAATTATATTTTTGATATTTTATCTTTTGTTTAGTAAATGGTAATAGTTTATGGTTTGCTAAAGACACCCAAGTATCATATATATTTTCTATAAATAAATAATACTTGAAATAAGGTAAAAATGGTAAAGTGAATATAAAGTAATTTTGTATAAAGCACATCCCTAGATTATATCATAGTATTAGAGAAAGAAATTATATACCTGTGTTAAGTGATGTAAGTCTCAGGACATCTGGGGTGAGAGCGGTTAGGAACCTGCACGGCCAGAAGGTTAACAGCATTCGTTAATCGGTTGTTACTTGCGATAAGCAGTTAAATATCATTCATATCATGCCGATACATTTAATTTGTTTCTAGCTACAGTAGATGTTCGCTTACCGTGATTAATGAAGACCGAAAAATCGTTATGTTGAACACATTTCACAATCAGCACATTTTCTAAATTAACACGTTGTTTTTAATTTCAGTATTTATTAGCAATAAGAATTCTTTAAAAATGCAACATAAATACAAATAAAACAAAAATTTTTTTGTTCATAACACTAATAAAAAATATATCAAAATTGTATTGTAAATAAACTTTGTTTCCTTAAATACTAATGTAATATAAATTATTAACTGAAAAATCTGGTCTAAAAAGAGCACATTTAATTCCATATGTGAACGGTTTGAGTTTCCAAAAGATGAAGAGGTTATTATTAAAAAAAAATAATCAGTTCTCTTCTGCTTCGGTTTAGATATCTTAAGAAAATAATATAACCATTGACTACTTAGTAGCGGGAAATTCCCCATTGATATCATCTGGAAAAAAGAAATCCACTGTTTCAATATGAATTGCGTAAGACTGAGATAAACTAAACTTGAATCAACCATAAATGCTTTAAAAAATCCTGGGTTTTAACAATTTAATGGACGGAGGATGAATTTTACAGAAGCCAAACTGAGCCATTGAAAATCAGTATATTACAAACCAGTAGAAAAGCTTTATTATTAATGTAAATATAGTTTTTTAAAATTATGTTCACTTTTTCAA
>OX463865.1:15533187-15639899 GCA_949825065.1 Odontocerum albicorne
TTTGAAATTTTGAAAAATCATGCGTTTGCGGACTTTATTGTGATTTTTATTGAATGTGTTTAAAAAAGCAAATAACGGTAACGGGAACATCACGGTAAGCGGACACCAACTGTATTATAATTTGGTAATATTATGTATTTTGTACGAGGTATGTTTTTTAAGTAAAGTCCATTTTGAAATTAAAACCTGCTTAGAAGTGAGATTGCATTTACAAAGTATATTTATATGATTCAGTAGCTTTTTGTCAGCCATTTTGTAGCACCCAGATTCGTGTTTGATGTCACGTGTGTTAATCTAATCACCATCCCCACTGTTATGGGGGAAACTATAAGTACTTATCAAGGGTGATCAACACTTTATTCATTCGTATGGTACTCCACAAATTTGATGTTTTTATCATACGTTAATCCTCTTTTGAATAATTTTGGAATGAGCATTCTAAATCGAAAAGTAAATGGTTATCATAAGTTATGCATTCTATGAATCTTGTTCAGTATTCAGAATTCTGAAATACGCCATTAATAGATTTTTTTTATATATACTATTGTATTTAACTAAAGGATGTATTATATAATACAAAAACACTCAATCACCATTTGCAAGAGGATGCACAGCACCAAATTGGGGTGGGGCCGCAGAGCAGCCAGGGGCGAAACTCCTAGTTTATAACCGCTACTTTGTTGTTATTTTATTGCTGGCAATACAGTATAGACTACTTATTTCGCTTAGGGTAATATTAATATAGATGGTTTATATTGCAGTGGTTTGACAGTGATGACAAACTGAAGAACGGCGTTAATGAATGGTTTAGTGGAATAATGTGGTAACTAAAATAAATGTGTGGGTTAAAATATATAATTATTAAATTCAATTGTTTTTTACATTTCTATACAGATTGTAATTTGTTTTATCAAATACTGTTTATTAAACTTTTTGTAACGGTATAACTCTACCGGTTTCAAAGCTTTCACCTCATCTTCAGGGGAGCACAAACAAGACTGAAGATGAGGTGAAAGCCTTGAAACCGGTAGGGTTATACCATTACATAAAGCGGAATAAATAGTGTTTGATAAAATAAATTACAATGTCTTTAAACCTCCACAACGTTAATGCCTTAACTATAAACAGTATATTTCTACAGACTTTACTTTGAAAATATGCCTCATGAACCTGAAAAATGATTTAGGGGTGTTTATTGTAAGAGAAAAAAATTAAACAATAAATGTAAATGAGTTAAAAGTTATGGTTGTTAAAAAGGGTGATTTTATGATTATTTGCAATGAAAGGGTGAACAGTGAAAGATTAGAGAGTAAATCAAGAAATAGATATGTGTAAAGCATGTTTTTAAGAGGTGGTGGTTATTGAAAGGTATGGTTTAATGGTGACACTGTATTTGTCAATAAGTCAATTTAAAAATTTCTTGTAAGAAATTGTTATAAAGCAGCCACAACTTGGTGGCCCAAGAGATCAGAAGAAGTACGGTACCCGGCGGTAAGCAATACACATAGTTTGTAGAGCGTCGTCTCTGTCGCACGATGCGCTAACCACACTGTGATTACGATAACGGACTGTGCGACAGAGACGACGCTCCTACAAACTATGTGTATTACTTACCGCCAGGTACTGTAATCACATGTGCAATAGATTGAATATATAGGACCCGTGTCAGATCAATTATGACTTATAATGTCATATAGAGACCATGTAAGATTTCCATAGGATATCGCATACCAGGAGGACCGCATTAAAGGTTAAGAGAAACATCTGGTACTCTGTTTTCCAGGAATGATTTTTAATATACACATCAAGAAGAAAAATAAACAAATTTTTCAAAAATTGTTGTGAAGTATGGTATCTACTTTGATGTATGGAAAGAAAGTTTGGATATTAGAAAAGTGTGATAAAAGCAGAAAAAAGTACACTTTAGATATTATAAATGGTATTAAAATACTAAGTAGGCCCAAAAGTTTCAGGCCTGAACAAGTTGCATGAACGGCCACGTCCAGCGCATGGTCAGGTGATGCTACAGATAAAATTTGCTACATCTACCATCTACAGTTCGTCAATTAGAGCAGATAGAAGACTTATTATTTTGTTACATTCTGAAATGTTAAAAATTTAATATCGCGGAGTCATCAAGTTTCTTTCAAAATAAGCGAGAAGCCTGGAAGAAATTAAACAACGTTTAGAGCCAAAAGCTACCAAAAAGCTTAAAAAAATTGACTCTAACAACACAGCCAGTGAGTGGTTTATCAAGTAAGGTGGAGAGAATTTGTGGCCTCCGCATGCACCATGCTGAGAGTGTAAGCGCTGTTTTTTTAATATCTTTAAAAAATAATGAGAAAAGTGTTATTAGGACCATTTTAAATTTATGATGCATATAACTTGCAGTTAAATGTAAAAGCAAATGCATTAGTAAACATGTTGCATGCATGCTTTTGACAAACATCTATAGCATTGTTTCTCAACTTTTTTAGCCTTGCTACCTCCCCCGACAAATTGACATATAAGTTATTTTTGTGATCCCTTTGATATTTCACCGCGACCCCTAGGTTGAGAAACGATGATATATACATACATAGAAATATAAATAAATAAATAAAAATCAAAGCACACAATTTGGAGATGGCCTTTCATGTAAGGTTTTCTCTAAATAAATTTATTACAAACTTTTTATTTAGTTCTATATTAAAAAAAACTTTTTTTTAGTTTTGATATTAATTTAATTTGAAAATAAATAACGAAAAATGTGTTTCGGAGTTGTTGCGTTGCTGAGATGGCATAAATGATAGTCGACGTTTCGGAGTTGTTGCGGTGTTGAGATGGCATAAATGATAGTCGACGTATCGGAGTTGTTGAGATGGCATAAATGATATAGTTGACGTTTCGAAGTTGTTGCGGTGTTGAGGTGGCATAAATGATAGACGACATTTCGAAAGTGTTTCAGACTTCATCCTTAGGGCAACGTCAAAAAACATTACTTATATCGATTATTTGGTAAATTTAGAGCATTTCGTTTATTTTGATACGTTTCTGAAGATTATTTCTACTGTTTGCTAGTCATCATCGTTGATGGGTCTCGTAGTCGAGGATCCCCTCGTCATTCCAACGTTTCATTCTTATTTTCTCTTCTTGAAGTAAGTTAGCCGTTACACACCAGCAAACTCACCGGTATCACTACTGTACTGGATCCGATGAAACACCGAAATAAGACGATCGAAGCACACAGGCATGCTTTTTTCTTTGAAAGACTAGATATTACCGAAGGTATTTTTGTACCATCGAATATGGATTAGGTGGAAAAAAATGTCTGTGTAATTAGAGTGAAGTAGCTCAACGCGGGGTTCGAACCAATGTTGTTAATCCTGATTCTCATTTCAACAGTAGGGAATACTTCTTTGAAAGCTCTATTTATGTAAATGTTGAATAGTATAGGTGACAATATGTAGCCCTGGCGAACTCCCCGCATCAATATCATTCGTGGTGTTATTTTTCAGTCTGATTCGTGGTGTTAGTCCTCCGATTCTTTGGGCACATTGCTCGTGGCAAAGGAAACAGTTTTGAGAGGTTTATGGTTAGTGGAGTCGTGGAAGGACAACGCACAAGAGGAAGAATCCAAATGTGTTGGATTGACCAAGTGAGAAATGCAACAGGACTACCCTTAACAACTGACCTTCGAGCCACGGAGTGTAGGGAGTGACGGAGAGGAGTCGTCAGAGGTTATCATGAGAGTCACAATGCTCAGTCATGATCTACATGACATGATGGATGGCAAGAGAGGTGATAACCGCGCGATATTAAATTGTTAACATTTCAGAATATAACGAAACAACACGTTTTATATCGGCTTTGGTTGATATACTACTTTTAGTAAAGGTTTCAAATTGTACCATCGATTGACCATGTGGTAAATGTGTTTTATTTGCTAATACAATATTTAAGTTGTTTATGTCGGTCACTTTTGAACCTTAGTGGCATGTCGACATCTTTATTGTCAATGTTAATATTCCGTAGTTAATATATTCAACCTTGTCGAATGTTAATATTCTGTAGTATACGAGTATTAATATGTTCCACCTTGTCGAACGTTAATATTCCGTAGTATATGAATATGTTCAACCTTGTCGAACGTTAATATTCCGTAGTATATGAATATGTTCAACCTTGTCGAACGTTAATATTCCGTAGTATATTAATATGTTCCACCTTGTCGAACGTTAATATTCCGTAGTATATTAATATGTACAACCTTATCGAACGTTAATATTCCGTAGTATATGAATATGTTCAACCTTATCGAACGTTAATATTCCGTAGTATATTAATATGTTCCACCTTGTCGAATGTTAATATTCCGTAGTATATTAAAATGTTCAACCTTGTCGAACGTTAATATTCCGTAGTATATGAATATGTTCAACCTTGTCGAACGTTAATATTCCGTAGTATATTAATATGTTCCACCTTGTCGAATGTTAATATTCCGTAGTATATTAATATGTTCAACCTTGTCGAACGTTAATATTCCGTAGTATATTAATATGTTCAACCTTGCCGAACGCCTTTTGTAATAGATAAAGTAGGCAAAAACCTCTTTACACCAATTATGCTACAATGTGTACCTAAAACCAAACTGGATTTCATCAAGATCCTGTTTGCACATTTATCTTCTTCCATGATTAAGTCTTAAATCGTCCTTAAGTCGTCAGACCCTAAACGTCAGACCGTTTGTCGTCGCTACTATTTTTCTAACATTCAAATATGGCGCCATTAGAGAAGGAGTCCCCTCGGACACTTCCTTCTTCGTCACTAAGTGACATGGCGCTCAAAATAAATAAATAAGTTTTCGATCTTCTAGTATATGATCGTACTCGATGGAGACTTATTTTGTCCCTCATAACAGCGTGGGTAAAATCTCTTACATCTCATTGAGGATGATAGCTGCTACGCCTTTGAAACGTAGGCGATCATTTGAACCAAATCATTACGCTAACAACTTCAAAAACACATTTTAAACTAGTGGAATATAGTCTAACTTAAAATCTTCGAACGTATCAAATTAAAATAGTGGTTCCAAGTATTAAGACTGATTAAATAATTTAATGCATTTTAATTAAAAAGTACTGTCGGCGGTCGTGGTCTAACGGTTAGCATTCATGCTAAATCAGGTTCGGTTCCTGGCGGATTCACTTCATGACTAGTTTTTTTATTCGTAGATTATATATCTGAATTTAAGAATCCAGATGGCGCTATTGTCAGCTTCATTGGAGGCTTTCGACCTCCCTTATTTCTTAAATAGGTTGAGTTAGTTAAGGAAACGCTCTTAAGGTGATCGCAATGGTCATGAAATAGCACTATACCAAATTATCTAAAAAAAAAAACTATCATTGACCAGGAGTAGCATGCTATTTTAGATTAAAAAGAACCTATTTATACTGCAATACTGCTGTTTATTAATGTATCTTTAACGTTATAGATTTTATGTAAAAAAATATAGTCTTCACATAAAAAAAACTACCATTGACCAGGAGTAGCATGTTATTTTAGATTAAAAAGAAGCTATTTATACTGCAATACTGCTGTTTATTAATGTAGCTTTAACATTATAGATTTTATGTAAAATAATATAGTCTTCACATAAAAAAAAAACTCGAACTGTTTTTCTAAACCACATAAATTAAAATAATGCATATTATTTATTTTTTTAATCATCCAATACTTGAAATCCACATTTAAAATTTTAATTGAATTATTTTACACATTGATTATTTTCTCGTTTTTTTTTAAATTAAAAAAAACATTTATTAATAATTTGTACACAAACAAATAGAGGACTCTATATTATTTTTTATCTCAGTTAACACAAAATTTAATTCAAAGTTAGCGAAAAAAGTTGCATATAAAATCATGAAATTTTTACTAACTTTTTGTGAATGGCATTGTTAATGTGTTCCACGAACCAGCCCTCTCCAAACCCTTGGCTTTAAATATTAAAAAAATAAAATAAATATTATTAATATATAAATTTAGAAATGAAAAAAAAAAACAAGTTAAATTAAAATGAAAAATATAACATATAATATATTTAATAATTATAGAAGAGTGCGTGAAATTATATAATATGTAATTATATTAAAACTAGCATACTTGTATGTACAAAAAATAATGTTTATTAATTAAAAATAAATTTGGCTTTTCTGATAGTTCAAATTTAACTCTACAAGATTCTCTTTAAAATATCTATGACATGAAGAGTTATTGAATTCAATTCATGACTTTCATACTACCCTTTTCAATAGATATATCATACAGGTATCCCTCCCTTTACGCGATTAATTGATTCTAAGAAAAATCGTTTTGTAGGAAAACGCGTGATTCTAATCTTAGTGAGATAGGAATTGTTTCTATATAATAAAAAAAAACACCTAAAAATGGTATTTTTTAAACTTTCGATTAAAAGGAATACAAAGCTTATTCCTTTTAATTGGGTAACGAATAAACATGATCTGACGTATTTGGCTCGTCATTATTAATCATGCTGTCTTGAAGACTCTAGATTGGTAGGGAATCAATTTTTTTTAAATAGATCAAGAACCAAATATGTATCTTCATTCTTGAAGATTCTTTAGGTACATTGCTCGTGGCCATGAGGACAGTTTGGAGAAGCTTGTGGCTACTAGAAACGTGGAAGGATGACACACAAGGAGAAGAATATCAATGCTTTGGACTGACCAAGTGAGAAGCGCAACAGGACTATCCTTCACAGTTGCCCTTCGAACCATGGAATATAGGGAAGGGTAGAGAAGAGTCGTCAAGGGCTATCATGGGAGTCATAATGCTCAGTCATGAGCTTCACGATAGGATTAATAGAATATTGAGTTATTGCGCCCTTGAGGAGAGTCTGCTCTCAAAATGGTGCTACGTAAATTAACCTTTTTTATAATAATTATTTTTATAGGAGAGACATTTTAAAAATATGATTGAAGTCTGGTGTTTACTTCAGCTTTTTTAACATCTTTCTGAATGGTTGAAAGAGATTGCTAAATGACAATCTCTTTTAACTATCCAGTCATTTAATCCCGTCTGAAAATAATTTAAGTTTAATCAATCAGCCCTTTAAATCAAACAGTGGATTTTGATATAATTGTGGAATATGCTACCAGACAGGTAAATACGACTGCACTGTCTGGAATAGATCAAGAGTCCTAAATGAGACAGGCCATCTGATCAATTATGCCTTAGACCAGCCGTATTAAATAAAGTGCTAACCAGGATTGTTCTTCCAAAATCAGGAGACACACTGGAAGCAGTGCTTACAGATCCAACCAATTGAATGACCCTTCACATCCATTGCATAATCACCAGTCCCTAGGTTGAAATGAAGGCACATCTTCTATTGCTCTTATTCCTAGGATGAACAAGTGAAGAGGAATATTGGCCACCAGGAGGCGGATTTTGGATGTAGAATAATTGCCACCTGGCTCAGAACTGACTTCATGAACCTGGAAATTTCTTGACAGTTTCCATAGAGGAATTGGGAGAACCAAAGATAACATGTCAAAATGGAAAATGGATTGTCTCTCTGCATCTGCAGCCAGGAGCAATCCATGCAGTGGATAGTGTTCGAGAAACCTAGCGTCTTGCACAGAAGACGACTTGATTCGTGGAACGCCTAAAGTTGGCACTAAAATACTTAGGATTAAAGTATTTCAAGCCATTTATTTAATATTACGACTATGAAAAATCCATTATCAGCATTAAGAACACTTAAAGTTGCAGTGCTCTAAAGTGTCTAAAGAACACTCATAACGAGGTGTGGTGATAATTTCTACCGCTTTCCCATACAATCATACGTAATATTTAAAAAAAGCAATAAAATGTTTGATAATATACATTCAGGGCCACTTTATCCAATAGGCTGAGTAAGCACAGTATCTACGATCATAGTAGGGCCTATAAACCTTTTAGGACTATAATTTTTCGTTTGAAAAAATAAATAAATAATTCAATACAAGAATGAATTACAATTTTGATATAATGTTAGCATTGTAGCGACCATGCGTGCGGTCACTGAACCCATTGAGGCGACCCTTGTCTACCCGGTCATCGAACTCGCATTGTAAGGAATGCGAGACAAGCACGAAACAAGTAAACAATTCGGACAGAGGTCTCTCTCTAAGTAAAGGTACTCGAAGCTAGGAGTTACGATGATCTTAAAACGGTCCTGCATATATTTTATTATTTGAATACGTAATATTTTGTAAAATTACTAAATATCAACAACCGAAAAATATTGTTGATCAACAACTTAAAAGAATTAAATTAATTTATGTGGAATTTCAAAAAAGTGAATAAAACTCATTGTATGTTCCGTGATACTTTGAACAATACCAATAGACAAAAAGTTAGGTATTGGTTTGATCTGGGAATATAACATACTTTGAACAATATCAATAGACGAAAAGTTAAGTATTGGTTTGATCTGCGAATATAAAATACTTTGAACAATATCAATAGACGAAAAGTTAGGTATTGGTTTGATCTGGGAATATAAAATACTTTGAACAATATCAATAGACGAAAAGTTAGGTATTGGTTTGATCTGGGAATATAAAATACTTTGAACAATATCAATAGACGAAAATTTAGGTATTGGTTTGATCTGGGAATATAAAATACTTTGAACAATATCAATAGACGAAAAGTTAGGTATTGGTTTGATCTGGGAATATAAAATACTTTGAACAATATCAATAGACGAAAAGTTAGGTATTGATTTGATCTGGGAGTATGAAATACTTTGAACAATATCAATAGACGAAAAGTTAGGTATTGATTTGATCTGGGAGTATAAAATACTTTGAACAATATCAATAGACGAAAAGTTAGGTATTGGTTTGATCTGGGAATATTAAATTTAACAAGGGGCTCGCTGAGTCAAGTCCAATTTAACAATGGGCTCGCGTGAGCCACTAGAACCTGGAAGGGGTTTCAGCCTACCCCTAATCATAATTATTATGTATACTTGTCATATAAATAAGATTAAATAAATTAATTAATCGTATAAAACGAGGGATACCTGTATTTGAAAAAAAATATTAGCATTCAGCTTTAAGCAAAAGCACTCGTTGAGAATAGATGCACAAGCTTTTTGGCCATACATTAGGTATTTTTATGCACCCAAGCTAGTCAAATCTTCGAAGCAATATATTTTATACGAGGAAGGAATATATTAAAAAAATAAAACCTTTTATTAACAGTTGTGAAAGATGAACAGATTGAGATGATGGGAGAGAGAGAGAGAGATCAGATGAAAAAATGGAATGAGTCCTGATTCCCGTAACCATCGAAGCATGACACAGGAGAGATTAAGTCAATTTACAAACTCATATGTATGGTAACTCCTCAACATATCTGAATCGGCGATTCGGATATTTTGAAGAGCGTGGCCGGGAGATAATATTGTCTTCAGCCCATCAATATATTAAGACATAAATAAAAATATATTAAGACATAAATAAAAAATATCCCTAATAAAAACATAATATATCCTTTGAAATAAAATGAAAAAAAAAAACCTGATTAAGGCTTGATTTCTACTTGTTCGCAGTCAAACTGTGAATTGTTCACAGATTGACTGTGAGCTGACCACGGACTGACTATGAGCTGACGGAGAAATCTGTGAGCTGAATAGTACTATAAAAGCTAGTTTGTTTGACTAATAACATAGCATGCTACTTTAGATTGAAAAGTAGCACTGTTACAACAAAATTTTAATCTTAAGTAGCATGTTACTAGTAGCGCAAATTAACAGCTACTCTTATGGTGAAACAGCTACTTATAGCATGTTTTTAACAACACTGGAGCTGAATGTAGGATGTCAACGGGGTAGTAATACAAATTTCTCTGATGGTGTGTCAGGTTACCTGCTTGTATATTTATATTTTTACTATCGGTTCATCATTGAGAATTTTGTGCAAGCTAGCTCTTGGTGTGACTCTAGTTTGGAAGAAGTCCAGCCTTATGGCGTTGTTGCATTTTATATGAGGAATATGCATAACACTCTATAAAATAACGTACGATTAAGTGTTATTTATGGTAAATGAGGAAAGTTTGAAAAGTTTGGTAAATTTCCATGAGATGGCACCACAATTCAAAAAGAGATGTCACTGCTAGGAAGTATCATTCCTCAAGTGACTTTTGTCAAAATTTTGGCCAGATACGACGTATAGTTAAAGTGTGACAACCATCTGAATCGACAACTTGATATTTGACAGAACAATGAAAAAAAAAAACGAGCTACGTGCCGTCATAAAACATTTTTATTTGAAAAAGTTAACAGCCGCGCAGATCAAAGCCCAGTTGGATGAAGTTCATAGGGATTCTGCGCCAGCGATGAAGATTGTTTACGAATTTTCTGGATAAATGAGTTGAAATGGGGCCGTACCGAATACGAATCACGTCAGACGATCAATTTAATCGAGGGTTTAAAATACAAATTAAAAAAAAAAACTTACAAAATCGATGCGCAAAAATGTCCTCTTCCAACATGACAATGCGCCGTCCAAATCGACCATCGCAATTACAAATCTGCACGAATTGAGTTGTGAATCAGTTTCTCATCTACCATATTTCCCAGACTTGGCCCTATGTTACTTTTTCTTTTTCCCGAAATATAAAAAAAATGACTCTTTTAAAAGATATTTTCGCAGAATCAAGATGTTACAGTTAATTAATATTTTGCAGAGTTTGACGAAATTTCTTTTTCAGACTTGATTAAAAAAAAATGGAAAATCGTTAGACCAAGTGTGTAGCCCCTCAAATAAGAGAAAAAAGTTATTTTTCCAAAAAAAATATTTTTTCAAGCTACTCTCATATTCTACTTGATGGTGTTGAGTCGTAGATCATGAATATCAGAATGCCAAATGAGCCTGCAAAGAAAGGTGGGTTCAGCTATCCGATGGGGTGCAAGAGAGTTGGAAGAACAAAGCTGAGATAGCTGCATGGTGTGGCAAAGAACTGACGCACTCTTGGTATAACCAATCGAAGAAGGAATGCTGATGAGAGAAAAAGGTGGCAAAACAACCTGCAGGTAGACAAAACTCATCCTGGGTAGTAGAATTGATAATGATGATGAACACACTAAATAACCTAAGATGAATGTGGATTCATTGGATGATGCTCAGAAACTCTTGGTATCGTCGTATCTCAAACACCGAGGTGCTAAACGAGACCTCTCAAATAGCTATATAGCTCATATATTGAGGGGATAAAAATACAATTTCCTAAAATTAATATGGATGGACAAAATCCAGGGTCCACACGGAATTGTTAGAAGGCACCTGTCTTAGTTATGCAACATTGGCGAATGAACAAGTGTCTAACTGTTGCCAAAGACAAAGATATTTTTACCAGAGGTGAGACATGAAGAATAATATAAGATATGAGACAATATGATGAACATCATAATTTCTAACTGACTATTACAGTTTCAACAGCATTTTGTTTACTTCTTTTATCGGGTATAATCGAACTCGAAATCCCCGGATGGAAGTCAAGTGTCTTACCAATTAGGCCACATATGTCACTAATATAATTTAATATAAATAAATAAAGGAGTATTTCTATAATAAGCATTGCTTGATTTATTAAAATTTCAACTGTGATTTTTTAAATACTCATATAAAATGCAACCACTACATAAAAAGTGACTTTTTAACTTTTAATTAATGGAAGATATACTCAATACTTACTTTTCTCTTTCTTCTATTTCCACTGGATTGTTATCTACCAAAGCAGCATGATAAATGTTTAAAATTATTATTAGAAACAATTAGAAATAACTTTTTTATATCACTAATTCTACCTCCCATTTTTATATCACTAATTCTACCTCCCATTTTTATATCACTAATTCTACCTCCCATTTTGAAACTTTACAGATATACGCGTATCATTTTAGGATATAAATGGGCATTCTGTGTTAGTATCAATAAACTTTATTTATAATTTTTAAAATAAGTGCGTGTTCTTGTATTGTATTGTATTACACTTTCATTGTATTCAGTACAAACTGGCGATGACATATTGCCATGTGGCAATCTCTTCCTGCCAACCAGAATTATATTAAAGAGGCCTTTAAGAAAAACCAAACTGGAATCCTTTTGTTTTAATATAATCTGGGTTTCAGCGGAATTTGAATCCGCAACCTCCGAGTTGGGAAACGGGCGTCTTACCAACTAGGCCATGGAGGTCGTCTTTAGACTAAATTTAAAAAAAAATAAAAATACAAACTACAAAAGAGACCTTTGTAGATCTTCCGATATGTGACAGTAACATATTTGACTTTAGGTGTAGTGTAGTATAGTGTTCGTATAACCTCATATTTTTTTATAAGATTTCCCGAAAATGGTGGTCTTCAAGTGTTTCCTAAAGCTGTATATACCACCCATATCTTTAATACTGAGAGAGACACAGAACCAGAGCCGGCAAAAGCTCTATCGTAATTCTTCGTCATATTGGAAAATTGAATGAAACACATCTGAGACCCGTTATAACTGTACTGAAGATGTTCATCCATGCTGAAGAACTGACTATTGTATAGTAAAAAAGGAGGCCTACACTTGTTGGATCTCCTGCGATGGCAGTAGCAGAGCAGCGGCAGGCAGAGCAGCAGTAGCAGGAGGAGCAACGCTGCAGCGGAGCCAGCCAACACCAGAGGCTCTTGTTCCCAGCGGCGCCACCAGGGGACGCTTCCCGCTGCATCAGGTAAGACCTCAATATTAGATCTATAATACTTCTTCTTACAATATATATATGTACACAACTATGTCGAAATACAAAAAGAAAACACTATTTTGACAGCCTTCAAAACTGTCAGCCTGCAAAAAGTTGGAAAATCCTGAACTCTATGGGTGTGAAATAATCGGACAACTCAGGTAACTTCATATTAGACGTTAATAATAATCTTAACATACATTTGGTAACACCATCACTCAGTTTAGACACTAACAATAAGGATAACACTCTCTGAAAAATTCTTGTAATGCCTATACCCAATGTTCCTGAACTCCACTTTTCGGAGGTTGATGTAAATGAGGTTCGTCGTATTCTTTTGACTATATCCTCAAAAGCGATGGGTGACGAGAATAGTTCGATTATATGTCATTCATCTCTTTCATTATCGATGCTATTCTTCCTATCATAACACATATTATCAATTTTTCTTTGTCTACTAGCAGCTTTCCTAGCTAGAAGCGACTGAAAAAACTCTTAATTTCTAGTCAGTAAAATAACGTGTTTAATTCCTGATTTTTCTTTTCCTTTCCTCTCCACCATCCCTCCCTTTCCTTTTGATTGATGATAACATATCTCACTTTATATGAAAAATAATGTTCGGGTGATTGTTCGTCTTTGTGGGGTTCGTGGGCATGTGCTCACGTATGTATTTCGTGGGGATGGATAGTCATTCCAATGATTTATGCGACCACGTAACTTGCTTCATTTACTTTTGTCTGCCGCCTGGCAGTAAACCCGCCAGATTGTATTTGCAATAAAAGTGTTAAATAAATATATTACCTCATCGATTTCCAATTATAACATTTAATACCCTTTATGTTAGATGCACTTTTTGTTTTAGATTCATAACCACTATGTTACATTTACTTCCCACTGAAACAGATATAGCCTCAACATTAAACCCACTTCCCGCTGCAACAGGTAACATATAACTTCAAAGATTGCATCTACTTCCCGTTGGAATAGATATAACCTCAACATTAGACCTACTTCCCGCTGCAACATATATAACCTCAACATTAGACCTACTTCCCGCTGCAACAGATATAACCTCAACATTAGACCTACTTCCCGCTGCAACAGCTCTAACCTCAACGATTAGATTTACTTCCCGTTGGAACAGACACAACCTCAACATTAGACCTACTTCCCGTTGAAACAGACATAACCTCAACGATTAGATCCACTTTCCGTTGGAACATACATAATCTCAACATTAGATCTACTTCCCGTTGGAACAGACATAACCCCAAAATTAGATCTACTTCCCGTTGAACATATATAGCCTCAACATTAGATGTACTTCCCATTGGAACAGATATAACCTCAACATTAGATATATTTCCCGTCGGAACAGATATAACCTCAATATAAGACCTACTTCCCGCTGGAACATACATAACCTCAACATTAGACCTACTTCTACCTATCGAAGGCACCTGATACAGCTGATAAACCTGCAAATTGTCTTACTACTTAGATCTCCTTGCCATCAAACCTTAGTGTTGTGTCGAGAATGTTTCCTTGTTGAAGTGCCACAGTTTGCACATAATATACCGATACGTGCATAGGTGTCTTTCATCCCCAATATACCTGTATTTGACAATCATACTCGATCATAAGGGATTGCCTATCGTACTAACACGCCTACAAATATAAAAAAAACATTAAAGATATTGATTGAAAGATATTATAACACCAACTTACTTATTTTATCCAAGTTAGCTAAGGAAATAAAGAAAATATGTGTTAGAAATGAGAAGAGAAAAATTATGTTGTAATGGGTGTTTATTTGACTGTTCGAGTTACGAGTATCATATGCTATAAATAGGAAGAAGAATGAATATTTACATTTACACAAAGATATATCTTATAAGTAAAATGTACAATATGTGTTCATTTCACATTTGATTTAAGTAGAATGAAGAATGAACATATGTATGTCAGTTAGGGATATACTCGTATGCTATAAGTAGAATGAACGTTGTTTATCTGACTGAGTTATTAGACAGACGCTATAAGTAAATTACTGTTCAAGACATATGCTATAAGCAGAATGAAGTTAGATATGTTATACAATATATGATACTCAGAATGAAGTTAGATATGTTATACAATATATGATACTCAGAATGAAGTTTTATATGTTATACAATATATGATACTCAGAATGAAGTTAGATATGTCATATAATATATGATACTCAGAATGAAGTTCGATATGTTATATAATATATGATACTCAGAATGAAGTTAGATATGTTATACAATATATGATACTCAGAATGAAGTTAGATATGTTATATAATATATGATACTCAGAATGAAGTTAGATATGTTATACTATATATGATACTCAGAATGAAGTTAGATATGTTATACAATATATGATACTCAGAATGAAGTTAGATATGTTATACAATATATGACACTCAGAATGAAGTTAGATATGTTATATAATATATGATACTCAGAATGAAGTTAGATATGTTATACAATATATGATACTCAGAATGAAAAATGGATATTAAATATTTGAAATGGGAGGGGAAATATTGATTGCTTTCCTGTGTTTATTTAAAATATTTTAGACCCAAACAATCATTAGTAAGAACAGTATGTTAGTTAATTAATAAATAAATGCTGTAGAATAATAATATATAATAAAATAATTAATAATAATATATAATAATACACATATAAAAATAATAATAATAATAAATAATATTGTAATATATAATTAAATAATAATAATATATTATAATAGAATAATAATGCATAATAAAATAATTAATAACTAAATATATTAATAAATACTGTATAAATGCGTCAGGAATTACAATATAAAAAACTGTGTTGCTCGTAAATACATAAAAATGTTTTTTTGCTGAAATTGGTGAATGTAAAATTTCGTTTGATAAAATTATTTTATGAATTGGCGATTCGCAAAATTTGAAGAGCGTAATCGAGTGACAATACTGTCATTGGCTTAAATTATCGAGGCTCTGGGCTTCGGCTCACTGGAATAGGAATGGAACTCGTTGTTCCTTATTACACTTGTTGGCAATACTACCATATATGAAAAGACAATAACACTCGCAAACGTACTCGGCTCGTACAAGTATTGTTACCTCTGCGAACAGAAAATTAGGGTGGTTGTGGCGAGTTTGATTGGTGCCTTGAAAATAAAGTTTGAAGACCACTGGACTAAGGGTACTTTTATCGTGTAAATAAATTTCGTTTACTGCAAAGAATGTTTTTTTTTGTTGAACTCACGAGCAACATCCCTTTCGCAAGGCACGCCCACCCCTACTTGGTTCGATGCGACACAAAGATAGGTGCGCAGGGCGGATGCGGCTGGATCTAGTCGCAGGACGGACTGCAGGCCACGCTGTCTAACCAGCTCTGCTGGTCCTAGAGAGTCATTCTCATTCTTTAGTCGCCAGGAGAAGGTTACCTAGAAGAAAACAAGATTGTTATTCTCTAATATATTATATCATATATCTTTAGTCGCCAGGAGAAGGTTACCTAGAAGAAAACAAGATTGTTATTCTCTAATATATTATATCATATATCTTTCGTGAGAATGAATATGTATGGTATGTATCGTATTGAATTATCAGAGTCGCAATAAGGGTAATGCAACTGGGGCATTGGCACCAGGCGCGATATCTGCAAGGTGCCAAAATTGACAAAAAAAGAAAAGAACATACAATAATTAAGAAACAAAGATATTTGATTAAAAAACTTCTTCGATGACTAATTTTGGACAAAAGATTGACGGATATGGTTATTTTTTCTATCAAAAAAAATAATTTCGAACAAAATCAATTTTGAACTGTCAATTTTAAATAGTGTCGTTCAGAGGGCACACTTCTCAAGGGCGCTCTAATTTGGGACTCGAACCCACTGTTACTAAACAAATCACATCTAGCAGCTATAGCAACGCCCTAGCGATTAATGTCTAACAATTTTCTTGTACACAGCATAACCCTGTGGGATTACTGCGTTGTTGCAAATTCTCATAATCGCCCAGAAATATGTTATGAGACCATAAGTGAAAGGCAGCCAGGCAGAAAACCTTTTATTTTTAAATCTGGGCTTCAGCGGTAATCGAACACGCAACCTCCGGGTCAGAAAATAGACGTCTTACCAACTAGACCACGGAGGTTTAAAGTTGATAACTTCATTGAGAATTTTGTCAACCTGATAGTTCGAAAAATAGAGTTTTATTCGTTAATTAATAAGTCGTCGTAAAACCCTGATTTTTCAATATTGTTGAATGCTTCTGAAATTTGGACTATAAAGGTCAGAAAAAGATCAAGGATACGCCTGTCAAAATGTGGTATTGGAGACCATTTTTGGGTATTTCATGGATAAGTTTCTTTTTAAAAACATACCTCGGTAGGATTAGCGTTCGCCGTGCACACCAGTTCCTGGTATCCATCTGTCTCTCTTTGCGTTATTCCACATTCTGGCTTGACTGAAAAAAAAAAAAAACAATGAGCCAATCACATATATTATCAAAAAGCATACATGACCATGGATTTTATGAACGATCCACTTAAGTTCTGAAAACGTGTTTCTTACGGTCGATTTCGACTATTTTTATAAAATACAATAAAAATTCAGAGTGCGATTGTAACATATACAGAAATGCAAGATGTTAGAATAATGAAATAAATATTGAGACACTAACATGATTCATATAATTTGTATTAAAAAAAAAGTGCATACGTACTACGGCACACAACAGGCCAGGGTTCAGAAGGCACAGGGTCGTATGTCATGCGAGAAAAAAAACCTCTCTTCTTTTCCGTCGCCTTATCCTATCCATTTGAGGTCGAATTCTTAGACCTTTTTCCTCCATCTCTCTCGATCTTGCCAATCACTCGGGAATAGTCCGAGTCTCGTTATGTCCTCCTCCACTTTCTTATATAGACTCTCCTTGAATCATCCTTGACGTCAATTTGAGAGTTTTCACTTTTTGGCTGTCTTTAGAGAGAACTCGTACGAGCGTAGTCGTGCATCCCAGGGTTTATCTACTTCTCTTCTATTATATCTTCCAGCCGATCAGAAATATGTTTATGAAACCTTAAGTGAAAATCAGACAAAACACTTCCATCGATCTCGCAAACTCCGGGCTGGAAGATAGACATCTTATCTACTAGGCCAGGGGTCGGCAGAAGCGGCTCTTTGCATAGACGTTTGCAGTTCTTCAGGCATAAACTCCAATTTCACCTCATCTCAAGCAGCCTTATAACTAATGAGTTTATGAGATAGAGCCGCCCTACCAACTTAGACTCATACAGCATACTCTCTACCACTCTTAAGCCTAGCTTTTATAATAATAATAATAATAATAAATATAGGTTTATTGATAGCAACATAGTATGACAATTTGGCTCTTCTCACTTGATAAACTGCCGACCCCTGTACTAGGCCATAGAGGTCATCAAATAAATGTTATCATGTTTCCATGACAATTTGCCTCTTATCACTTGACAAACTGCCGACTCCTGTACTAGGCCATAAAGTTCATCAAATAAATGAAATACTTCAACTTACACATTATATTGAGGAACGTTGTAGTGGTTATAAATCCGTGTTTGTTGTAAGCTTCACACAGCAGATCTCCACTGTCAGATCGCTGGACGGGTCGGCCCAGAACTAAAGCAGCTCCTTTTCCAAGAACAGTTCCCACACCTGTCACAGATCCTGATGGCATCTCCTTGCCTTGAGAAGTGCTCGCTTTCTTCCACGTGTACGATGGCTCAGGTTTACCCCTGAAAACAAATATGAATTTAATGACCCAAAACCTACTCGGTCATCATATCAATACCATAGTCATCAATATCCATTTCCAGTTCAAACAATCTCTTATTTTTTACAGGTAGTCTAAGATATCATTATACCCCTACTATTTTAATACTGTATATGATGATAGGACTGTGTCATTTGAAGGGAGTAGCATAACGCGGTGTCCAAACCGGCGACCTTCCACATGGAAGTCTAATGTATTATCGCGCCGCCCTGCACCTCATGGGTGTATTGTTGTGTATTCGTCATCGTCATTGCTGGACCTCGTAGTTGAGGATCCCCTTACCATTCCAACATCAATTCAATTTTAAAACGAAATTGTGTCGATAAGTTTTTTTTTAAAGTGAGTGAGCCGTTGCACACCAGCAAAATCACCAGCCATACCGCTGTGCTGAGACGATCGGAGCGCACCGGCATGTTTTTTTAAGGGAGTAAGTCGTTACACATTAGCAAACTCAACTTGCACACCACTGTGCTGGTTCCGATGGCACACCGAAGTGAAATGATCGGTATGTTTTTTTCTCTTTTTGAAAGAATAAATATTACCAAAGTCATAGGCATCCATATACCCCCGAATACTAGGCGGAAAAAATGCTTGTGTTATTCGAAGGGAGTAGCATAGCGAGGGGTTTGAACTGGTAATTTTTCGCATGGAAGTCCAGGACGTAATTGCTTGGCCACGCACCTCACTATTATATTGTATTATTCTTGTTATATACTAGTACAGTGCAATCTGGCAGGCTTATTTTATTTCAACAGCCATTTTGATACAAAATAACAATAACATTGACATGTAAGTAATGCTATACAATACATAACAAATATAAGAAGACAAAACTAACAATCTTGTCAATTCATCCCGGTAACAACGACTTCCTAACTTTATTTCCTATAAGAAGTCAACATCACATGAAAATTAATATTATGCAACAATTGTACAAATAATCAGTTGCAACCACTTCATTATAAAACGAAAAAAAATTCCGGGTGGGCCTACAAGGAACGTGCAACACATGACAAGCTGAGTTAGTTCCGAACTATTGAAATACGAGCTGAAAATCTTAAACCATATTGTGAGGTCAAACATCTTCCTTCTATCTGACTAGGTTGTAACATACGTCACTTTCTAAAATAGACATAGTCCAACTTAGTTCTTGGGATATATCTGCAGCTTAAAGTTATTATTATTGGCATATAACAAATATGTCCATCTGCTCAAAATAAAGAATCACCTCTTGTGATTGTGTATGCGACATGCTCTGCAGTATTTAGGCCACATCATGAGAAGAGAGCCGAATAGCCTGGAGAAACTT
Organism: Odontocerum albicorne; assembly: GCA_949825065.1. NCBI lineage: Eukaryota > Metazoa > Arthropoda > Insecta > Trichoptera > Odontoceridae > Odontocerum > Odontocerum albicorne. Next base: position 15,553,118 of record OX463865.1, read on the forward strand.
GTAGTCGTCGGAAACGTCGAAGGAACCAGATGTCGAGGAAGACCCTCAACCAGATGGAGTGACCTGATCGGGACTGCGACGGGATCTTTAATATCCTAGACCCGGGACAGATCCAGATGGAAGGAGACCGTTAAAAAGGTCATCGATGGCTGCCGCCATCCTCAGGCAGGAGGGACAGGACAACGGAAAGATTACACAATAGCACCACTTATATCATTCGTTTTTGGTCACTGAATGTATGTCATGAATTTGTCGTGTATTTGAAATTTTCATTCTTATTTTTAAGGATTTAAAATATTGGTACAAAAAAAATAAAGGGTTTGATTCGGTTCATAGTGGAACTTTCATGGTTGCTGTTGCTGGCTTTATTTAACTAATTAAAAAAAAATCAAAAGGAAATAGAAAAAAAGAACTTACTTTGCATAGCACAAGACTTTCTCAGGAATATTATTCTCTATGACAAAAATGACTGAAGTCGAGACTGTGATGTTCTCTGGAGGAACTGTGAACAGTAAATGAGTGAAGTGTGAATTGTGAACAGTAAATTAATGAACTGTTAATAAATATTTGTTTAATCCAATCATATCACCCTACCCAAGAGAACTCAAAGCAGAGAATCAAGTTTTATAGATTGTTCCAAATCTCAGTCAACATTCTGGCAAAAATGGTCCATAATCCTTAGTAATATTTTGCAATCTTATCGTGTTTCAAAATCTCTAGTTAAGTTCTGTAACTACGAGTATAATGTAATACCTTGGTAACATTCTCAAACCTTTACATGATTCATAATCTCTAGTCAAGTTCTGTAACTATAATGTAATACCTTGGTAACATTCTCAAACCTTTACATGTTTCCAAATCTCTAGTCAAGTTCTGTAGCTACGAGTATAATGTAATACCTTGGTAACATTCTCAAACCTTTACATGATTCATAATCTCTAGTCAAGTTCTGTAACTATAATGTAATACCTTGGTAACATTCTCAAACCTTTACATGTTTCCAAATCTCTAGTCAAGTTCTGTAACTATGAGTATAATGTAATACCTTGGTAACATTCTCAAACCTTTACATGATTCATAATCTCTAGTCAAGTTCTGTAACTATAATGTAATACCTTGGTAACATTCTCAAACCTTTACATGATTCATAATCTCTAGTCAAGTTCTGTAACTATAATGTAATACCTTGGTAACATTCTCAAACCTTTACATGATTCATAATCTCTAATCTTCTACAATCATTATATGGTTCATAATCTTTCATAACATCCTACAACCTTTGTTATGGTTCATCAATAATCTTTAGTAATATTCTTCAACTATACCATGATTCATATTTTACAGTAGCATCTTTTGTATGGTTCACAATCCCGAATAACGTTCTGCAATCTCTAGTAATGTTCTTTACATGGTTCATCAACTCTTATTGTTATCCTGAAACCTTCATAAATTATTCAACATTTTGGCAAACTTGCTTGCATATGATTCATAATATATAGTTTTTTTTTGCAATCCAATTATAATTCATAATTTCTAGCGACGTTCTGCAACCTTTATTGTTCATAATCTCTATAGCGTTTTGCAAACTGACATTATTTATATTACTGTTCTGTAACCTTTATATTGTTCATAATCTGTAGGAACAAATAAAAATGAATAGTCTTTCTAAAATAAATATGGAAATTCCTTATACTTACATTCCACACCAAATACTGTAGAACTGGTGACTCCAGCACCGGCTGAGTTGTCTGAAGAACGACAAGTGTAGTTGGCATTGTCCTTAACTCGATCAAGAACTCCCCCAGGCCACTTGGCTAGTTCCCAGATCTGTAATGACATTTTAATCTAAAGATATTTCGAAAGTAAGATATATCAATAACCATTATTCATTATTGTATAGAATTACATTTTTGTTGCATAAAGTAAAACCTGGCGGGCTGGCTTCCAATCTATCAGAAAGGTGTTTAAACAGGCCTTAACACGTTCGCTGCTAAAGACGCCCCTGGGGCGTCAACACATTTTTGTAGAGACGCTGATGACACCCGTTGCGCGTCATTCGATTCTCTTTGTTTGTATGGTACCGAATATTTTAAGATTTTAAGGTTTCGAAAATACCGTAAGATTTTAAGGTTTCGAAAATATGATTTTTTCAGTACCTCTACACTATTCTATAAATACATATCGCAGTGAATGTGTTAAGTAAAAATTAGATTGGAATAAGTTATAAAAAATATGTAAACCAACGAAAATCGTCTACACATCTTTTTTCACGAGTTACTAAAATAATATGTTTCGACAAACGCTTCTATGATGAACAAATATCCTCATTGGTAAGCTTACGGAGGGCAGAAGAAAGCAAGGCGGGCAGTACAAGACACAGAAGAATGTAGTGCATGACATGCTCAAAAACATAAATGCTCAGCACAACTGGAAGCAAACAGCAGCAGAAGGAGCCAAATTGCGTAGAAATGTTGCTAGTTATCAGAGACCTAATGGAAAAAGAAGCCGCAGACAAGATGCAAGCACCGAAGCTCATAGTCCTATATATAACAGGATATATCTGTCGCAAATTGGCTTAGATAGTCATCTCCGGTGATACCAACAACACGTACCCTAATCCCCACTATGTATTGTGCTTTCTATTATACTCATTCTAGGTAATACACATTCATTCGATGCATCTGAAATTGGAAACTCATACCTTTAGTCCAATAATCTGCAACCATTCGTTGTGGAGTTTTAAAAAGGTTCTACGTCGAGGGACTCTTTTGGCCCATTTCATTTTTAAGGTAGCTTATTTCAGCCACCTTCTTTAGATTCTTTAAAGATTATGCACCCAAAAAGGTAATGAGAATATTGTGATTCTTATATCTTACCAATTGAGAGTGTATGGACTGGAAGTCATTAGTTCTGGTGTCAGGGGGTACGATTGTGTCCGATCGGCGGTACGGAGCACCCGCTGATAAAGTTCTCCCATCCTTCAGCCACTGGACTGAGCAAGGGGGCCAGCACTCCACACGACAGGAGAGGGTGATGCTCTGTAATACAATATATTTCAATTAAGACATGCTCCAACATCTAGCACATGGAATAAACTCTTCTTACAAAGAAGGCACATGAATATAGATCTAACAAAGGCAGTAAGTAACAATTCATTCCTGGAATACTTCAAAGTTTGAAGGCTATTAATTTAGATCATCTCATTGCGAATTTAAGAATCCTTTTAAATGCTTCTATGGTATTAGCTTACGTAAACTAGAGGAAATAAATTGCATGCTATTGGGATAACAACTTCTAAATACTAGGAGTAGTTAGTCCAATATTAGGTAGCTCGGCCTGTTTAACCTATCTATCTCAATTAGACAGATAGTACTCTGAGACCAAGATGACTTCAGCGCGGCATGGTTTCCAAAGATAACATCACTAATGAATAATTCAGTCATGTGCTGAGCTGTAAGATTATTAACAGCTTTTAACACTATGAGACAGAGCTTAAATTTTTCATTTTCAGGACACATCACTCATTGAAGCTCCTGCAACAAACCGACTGATTCTATGTATTTCATAGTTTGAAAATCAACTAGTCTTCAGCTTAGCCATGTGAAAAGTATTTATAACACTAAATGTTATAATTGAGTCATTTATTATAAAATAAGAAAAATAACGGCCTAAATATGGATCCCTGCGGAACCCCATGATGCAGAGCTTAAATTTCTCATTTTCAGGACACATCACTCTTTGAAGCTCCCGCAACAAACCGACTGATTCTATGTATTTCATAGTTTGAAAATTAACTAGTAAGTATTTATAACACTAAATATTATAATTGAGTCATTTAGTATAAAATAAGAAAAATAACGGGCTAAGTATGGATCCCTGTGGAACTCCATGATGCAGAAAAGCCAAGAGGTCGTGTTGTATCGAAGTATTTAGATTTTATTAGATTTTTTTGTTAAAAATAGATATCTTTTTCTGTTCAACATAATGTTTTGCCTTAAGAGTCGAGCATTATAGAATTTTATTGGTATTATTAAAATAATATCCACTTACATCTGAATTGAAGAGAGCTCCAGTATATGGTGGGAAGTTGTTGATAAATGCTGGTGGAGCTGAAATAGAAATGTATTTGAACATTAGAATTATGGAATAGTCAATTACCAATGAGCTTTTACCCCTTTATAAATCATATACATTAGTATATGATTTATAAAGGGGTAAAATTTTGATGGCCAAATATATGGATACCCAATCATTCTTGGGTATGTTTAAAACTTGTTTTTTTTATTTTTTTATTTCTGAACCATAATTATATAACAGCTGCTCTGCATTGTTTTTGTTATAATATTTAACAAATGTCCCATTTGAGCATTGCCAATTATTACTGATGTCAATGCTACTAAAATACCGAAAACCTGCTATTTTTTTCTCTGTCGGTCGCCTATGTCATCCTAAGCAAACACTCAATGGAGAAACTTCATTGTAACTACAGGGAAGACTTAAACGCATATGTGGACGTGGTCTTTCTAAAGAAAGACTGATTTAATCAAGAAAATAATTCTCCTCATCCTAGAAATATTTCAGGAAGACTAAAAAAAATACGAGATATAGTTAGCCAGCTGTGAATATAGTTTTTGACGAAGAAGATAAACTTATATCATTGCAACTATCACTCTGATAAGAGCCAGGAAAACTAGAAAAAAAAAATCAATTTACCTAAAACTTGTATAGATACAACAGCCGCCTCTCCCATCCCAGCCTCATTGACAGCTCTGCAAGTGAAGTTGGCTGCAGTCTCCAGAGAAACGGGCTCGATGGTCCATTGTGCTGTTATCACGTCAGGTACCACGTGGGAGCCTCGAAACCAGCGGAATCTGGAAGTGAAATATAAGTCAGAAGTTAGTTTTATCGATAGATCAAGAACCCTGGTGAAAGCAGTTTAGCACGCGACGCCGGAATCTCAACGGTACAGCAGTTTGCTCTGGGTATACATTTGAATGAATGTTTTCACATATGAACACGCATAAATAGTTTAACAGACCTGAATTGTTGTTGCTAGCGTGATTTGACAACTTAAAACAAAAAACATGTCTTGTTTATTTTTCTGTTTTGTAAAAAAACAGACTCTTGTTTTATTTTCTTTCTGTACACTGGCAGTGAATTTAGGGTTATGTGTTTGTATTCTGTATTTATATTTTTAACAATTTTTATACATATTTAGTGTCTATAATTGTATTAACTGTACATTTTATGTAATTATTGTATCTTAGGGTTATAATGTATGTGTAAAAGGATGGGTGTTAAAAGACATCTGATGTAGTGACCAAACTCGCCCTCTATTGGTGGGGATTAGTGTGTTAGCTACTCTGATCTAGTGGCGCCAAAGGATAGTTTTGCTGCATTTCTGCTATGCTGTTTGAACTCCAGGTTTTAAGCCGCTTTCTAAGTATATTTACTGCACTGCGAATCATTTTCCTTCTTGTGTGATGTCGGACCTTAAGTCCGACGTCGCTATTATTCTCTTCGTACTCAAAATATGTCACTACCGGAGAAATAATCCTTTTAGGCAGTCCTTTTTTCATAATTACATGACATCACGTTATTAAAAAAAAATAACATTTCGTTCTTCTAGTGTGGATCGCACTAGATGGGGACTTATTTTGTCCCCTTTAACAGCGTGGGTGGTGGTGGGAAAGGATGGGTGTTAAAAGACATCTGATGTAGTGACCAAACTCGTCCTCTATTGGTGTATTGGCTTCTCTGATCTAGTGGCGCCAAAGGATAGTTTTGCTGCATTTCTGCTAGGCTGTTTGAACTCCAGGTTTTAAGACGCTTTATAAGTATATTTACTGCACTGCGAATCATTTTCCTTCTTGTGTGATGTCGGACCTTAAGTCCGACGTCGCTATTATTCTCTTCGTACTCAAAATATGTCACAACCAGAGAAATAATCTTTTTAGACAGTCCCTTTTTCATAATTACATGACATCGCGTTATTAAAAAAAATAACATTTCGTTCTTCTAGTGTGGATCGCACTAGATGGGGACTTATTTTGTCCCCTTTAACAGCGTGGGTGGTGGTGGGATCGAACTGAACTTTATCTCGATTGGGAATATGTTATGAGATGAGCCTGGACCTTTTGATTGTTCTCTTAAATGTATTTTTTCCACTGCCTTAAAATATAATATTTGTGTAATTTCAGGATTATTTGTATTATACTCGTATATACACGTACAATAAACCGACCTTTATTTATATTTATTTATTTAGTAAAAGAACCTGTTTTATGGTCAAATTAGTCAATATTCTAATTGTAATCTTTAGTTACCTAGAGGCAGTTGGTCTTCCAAGGTCTTTAACAGAGCAGGTGAGGGTGAGAGTTTGTCCTTTTACCACTCTTGTTGGAGAATAGGTCAATGTGGCTGGACCAGGTTGATCTGAAAAAAAAAAGATTAATACAAATGATTTGTTTTATTTATTATTTTTTTAGATTCAATACAGGTTCAATTTAATAACGAGTCGACAAATAACAAGAATGCAAATTAAATTATAAAGTCTAAATATAACATAATGACAACATGGACAATGTTACTCATGCTTCCATCTGAAGTGGTTCAGTTATATCTATAAAGCTTATTAAGAAGTTCTCCTCTATTTATCCACCAAGATGTAGAAGATGTCAATATCAGAAAATTCATTCAACAAGATCATTCCGTGTGCGAGTGGTGATGTTCTCAAGAGCTTAGTTGTGAATACGGTACCGAAAACAATCTTAATTTACGGTGGCGCTAATAGTAGTTCGGTACATTAAATAAAAGTCTGTGAATCAACAAAAAGGATTTGCTATTATATTTTTCCCTTTAGCTTTTTTTATATGTATAAACATGTGTGTAGATCTCTACGGACATATCAAAAAAAGATCTATATTAGAAGAGATACATCAAATACCCTAGAGACTCTTATCTTATCTTATTAGAAAGCCCAGAACTAAGTTCAAAGGCTTAAAAAGGCATGAGTCTTTCTTGTTCTCATAATATATGATTTTTTCCTTCAAAAACTATCCCACCTAAAGTCAGTTAACAAATTCCCGCTTGCAAAGATATTATTATATTACATTTGAATAATAATCCATAAAAAGATTTCTTATATTTGACTGTTTAGATAGCAGATTCATCTCAAGGGCGCTCTTAATCAGAATCTATCAGGTGTGCCAAATCGCACGTGTATTTTTTTAGTAAATTGGCATATCGAAAAATAAACGTTTGAAATGAGGTTATGTGCTTTAAATGACGCTCTAAACTCCATAATTTAACGATTAACGCTACCACAAAAAAATCGGGAATTTGTTGACCATGCTTGTTCTGGATTATTAACCCTTACCATGGCATTATAACACAGGTGTTACACTAATTTAGGGATTTAAAAAAAAATCCTGAAACTCTAACGTAATTTCAAATATGGCAACATATTCAAATACTATACATGCACTATTGTGTGCAGTGGTATCATCTGGTGATAAATATTGACAACACTACAAGCTTTCAAACGACATCGGGTCAACATGTCTGGACAGCGTGGGTGCGTTTTGAAAATTGGGGTTAATAATTTAAATATCTTATTAATCATTACATGTAGAGAAAATGTTATTCAAACCATTTTATTTGTTAATAATTCAGCTATGTAAATGTTGTTCATATTTTTGGATTATAGAATCATTTTATAGCCCTTTTTGTGTTTTATAAAAATTGATATTTTGGCAATGTAACGTAGGTGTTACATATAAAAAAATATAAGGAAAAGTTGTGATTTTTTTCTCAATTTTCCTTCATAACTTACCATATAACAAGGAATCACCAAAGAAAAACGTTAATATTTAGATAAATTGAACTTTGCCAAGATAAGGGTTAATCACATTGTGGAGAAGTATCCAATAGAATAATTCGCTGAAAGACTAGAACATACCCATCGATCTACTATTGAAACTGTATCATATATGAAACACTTGAACATCCTACTGTGGGAGAAGAATCATGCGACTGAAGAGAAATACTCACAGTAGACCAGAAGCTCTGCAGGTTCAGAGAGTGGTCCCCAGCCAGCAGAGTTGCCTCCTTGACAGGTATAGTTGCCGTGGAAAGTACGTCCTGCTTGCTGAAGAAGAAGTCGGGATGGGTCGATATCATCACACATGTCGTCTGCATCTGTAAATACGTTTACTACATTTATTCTAGAAAAGCTATCGAGAATATTGGTTGGGTAACTTGCAGTGGTGTCATCCTCATTTTTCAACAACCAGTTCAATATTTTTTTCCATAAAAGGAAAAAATAAGTAAAATAAAAAACTTATTTTAATATTTTTGTGTTCACCACAGGTTTCATTTAGGTTCACAATTAGTTTCGAAGACCACCGTCTTCTTCGTCAGGTGAATATAAACTAAGTTGCTAAAATATATTCTGTACAAGTGTAAATAACCTAATATAAAAGAGGTGAGGTAGGGGAAGTGAAGTGGGGAGAGATGTAATACAATGGTGAATGGGGCGGGGAAAAATATGTGAAAGTGACTATGAATCTTTAAGACAGGGGGGATTTTAAATTGGAAACATATTAAGCAGAGGGCTATTATGAAAATTAGTTTGGTTATTGATATTTAGACTTAATTTTATAGATTTTTTAATCTCGAGAATTTCCAAATTGTCAAGATGCAATCCCCCTCGGTTTATATGTAGAATCCTCAAACCACGATTAATATCGAACGAATGGTTGTTTTCAATTAGGTGGATAGCGAACTTTGAAAAATTATTGTTATTCAGGCATCTTAAATGTTCCTTAACTCGATTTTCAACGGTTCCTTAACTCGTTTTGTACAGAATATATTTTAGCAACTTAGTTTATATTCACCTGACGAAGAAGACGGTGGTCTTCGAAACTAGTTGTGAACCTAAATTAAACCTGTGGTGAACACAAAAATATAAAATAATATTTTTATTTTACTTATTTTTTCCTTTTATGTAAAAAATGGCACCTCAAAGTGAAACTATAGTCTTTTCGAAGATTCAAGAAACAATATTTTTTGTCTAAATATAATCGAATTCTTTCAGTATTTTTACTTAAATGGGCCCATGTTTAATTAAAATTTTCTATATCAGGTTTTTTTGAATTCTTAAAGTATCATATAGTTTTTTTAATAGGCAATCTACTCTTGCCTGATATTAAATTTGAGTAGCGGGATGCCTATTGATGGGGCAGGATGGCGTTTTAATTGAAGCTTTGAATATCCTTTTTTTATGTTGGGTGGATAATTTTTGTTTTTATAGAGACATCGTCTGTTTATTATTGTTAAAGCAGGAAAAAGTTATTTCCAGCGACGAAAAAGGATTTTTGAAGTTGTCGTAAGGAGGCTGTTTTCTTGCCAAGAGGGCTCTCTGCCATTCAACAGAAAAAAAGTAAACTGTCTCCATAATGGGAGAAAAGTATGAACTGACCATAAATAGTTTTTAAAAATGACCTCCGTGGCCTAGTTGGTAAGACGCCTGTCTCCTAGCCCGGAGGTTGCGGGTTCTAATCTCTCTAGAACCCTGATTTAAAAAAAAAAGGATTCCAGTTTGGTTTTCACTTAAGGCCTCTTTAACATCTTTCTGGTTAGTCGGAAGAGATTGCTACATGGCAATAAGTCCCAACAAAAGGGAAAACAATACGATTTTTATTAAAAAAAATAATATCAAACTAAACAAACTAGGCATTGGATAGTTTTCTATGGCTTAATACTGGTGTAATTAACATCCAACGAGACCATGTTAAAATCCTTGCCCATCGCACCAAATAACTTCTTCCAGCTTTAACAATAACACCATCCAGTGAGAACCACCCAATACGAAAAAACAGTATCTCAAAACTCCAATGAAAACGCCAACCCACTCCACCCCGCCACTTTATTAATAGCGTTAAATTCAATTGCAAAGGTCAATTTCAATAATCACAACAAATCGATGTTTATTAACATATGTTGTAAATCAGTCTGGGATAAATCAATTGTTTTAATAACACAAGTACCTAATGCGTCTCCTATCCTACCTAAATTCTGACGAGTTTTTACTTTGACAGCATAATATTTTTCAAAATTTGAACAATGCTTCTGTATATGTTTTGCTTCATTTTCACTTCACGGTCACAGTATGTTTTGTTTCATTTTCGGCTTCATGGCATTAGGTAAATAAATAATAAAATAGATAACTTTTAGAATTTTGAATTCATCTCCTATATAATCAATTGATAAAAAGGATTTACCCATGATAAGTCTACGCGTATGCTGATTCTCTTTAGTCTGATTGCAGTCTGGCAACTGTTTGAGGAGGTCTTTGTCTAAAAACCACTTTGCCCGTGCCAGTGTGGGAGGGTTGCCCTTGCTTATCCTGCAGTGCAGGGTCACGTTGGGTCTCTCTCCTTCCACCACTGGACCTTCTGGTTCCATGTGAACTTCCACTTCCGGTTTGTCTGTAAAAATAAAGAAACATTGTTTAGAAAACATACATACGTACCATCAGGTTATCTCTCTATTGGGGTAAGCATTTCATCAGGAATACATATGTTAAGATATGCTCTTTGATAACCTATTTCGATTATGTTACAAATTCCTTTTTTTAATAGGCAATCCAGCCAAACTTGGATGATTTGTGCCACCAAATTAAAGTCATTGTGCAATTGTATGAGATAATATATTAGGTCCTTACATATGAAATTGGCGTTTTGTTTGGGAGGAACATAAAGTTGATTTTTTTTTAATATAATATATTTATTTAATCAAAGTATGTACCATTGCTATCTATGCACTTTTGCCATCTCATAGGTAGTTCATCGATCCCTTTACTAAAAAAACCATTCGGACGGGAATCAATAAAATCTTTGAAGTCGGTTTGGACTGCCCCATCGGAGTTGAATTTTTTCCCTTGCAAGAAGTTATCCAAATTTCGAAAAAAATAGTAATCTGTTGGGGCAAGGTCCGGAGAGTACGGTGGATGTCTTAGACATTCCAATTGAAGCTCTTCTAATTTGGAAGCCGTCTGTTGTGCAGTGTGTGGTCTAGCGTTATCATGAAGCAGCAGTGGCCTAGAGCGATTAACCAGCCTCGGTTGTTTAGCAGCTAGCTTTTCCATCATGGTTTGCAGTTGCTGACAATAGACATCTGCCGTAATCGTCTGGCCAGATTTAAGAAAGCTGTAGTGAACGACACCAGCACTAGTCCACCAAACGCTCACAAGTAACTTTTTTGGAGTCAATTTTCGCTTGGGGCATGGTTTGGCTGGTTCGGCAGGGTTCAGCCATTGCGATGAGCGCTTCCGATTATCATACAGGATCCACTTTTCATCACAGGTAATGATTCGATTCAAAATCCCTTCATTATTGTGCCGGTTGAGTAATGCAACACAGCAGTCAACGCGCGTTTGTTGATTTGCTTCACTCAATTCGTGAGGTACCCACCTTTCAAGCTTTTTCACCTTCCCAATTTGCTTCAAGTGGATTAAAACAGTTTTATCACTAACACCGCAGCCTGCAGCTAACTCGGACGTGGTTTGCGATGGATCCGCTTCCACAATAGCCTTCAATTCTTCATTATCAACTTTGGTCTCCGGCCGTCCACGGGGCTTATTCTGCAGGTCGAAATTTCCAGAACGAAAACGTTGGAACCAAAAACGCACTGTGTTTTCTTTTGCGGCACCGTCGCCATACACATCATTAATCCTTCGAGCCGTTTCTGCAGCACTGGTGCCACGGTGGAACTCGTACTCGTAAATAACGCGATATTTCAAGTTTTCCATTTTGTAAACTGAGTGACGCAAAGAAAAAAAACAATTGAGGAAAAAACAAATGAATTATAATTTTCGAAACACAAATACTTGAGTAAATAGCTGTATAAATTTTAATTTGGAATTCCTAACCAAAGAGAATATATTTGAGATCAAAGTTGCCAGTACGGCAAAACGCCAATTTCATATGTAAGGACCTAATAATAAAATTTATTTAAAAAAATGAAAAATCTAGACTATTTTAGTGGTTTCAGTGAAAAGTTCCACGAATATAGAAGAAACGCAACATTCATTGGACGCGGCAAAGATACGGCCTTGAGTAAATCAAAATTGTCTTGCAAAGGACAACCGAAAAATGTATGGTCTATAGTTTCATCCAGATCATACTTGCAACCGGCATTCTCCATAATACCCATTCTGTAAAGATAACTAGCCACCACCCAGTGGCCCATCCGCAAACATCACATGACATACACTTCCGCCCTTGTTCATTTTTATTTTATTATATCGTGGTTTCAAAGGGATGTGATTGATTTATATCTAGAACCCGTATATACATTTATATAAGGGTTCATAGAAGTTCATAGAAGAAGTAGAGTTCATTCCAGTGATAATGAGAACACGAACATATTAAAGGATACAAGAGCAATACTTACAATGTATATCCACATGAACTGAAGTAGGACTAACGCTGGAACCAACAGCGTTAGATAACTTGCAGGAGAAGTTTCCCAAATCCTTGTTGGAAGAGTTCCTGATGAGAAGGGCCTGTTGTTCTGTGGTACCTCCCTCGTAGTGCCAAGGTTCTCCAGCCAGGTTAAGCTCCCGCCCGTTCTGGACCCTGGATTAAGATAAATATTGATAGGTAGAAGGCAGTCGAGAAAAATCTTAATTAATTGACTAAACTTGCAGAATATAATATGTGCCTAGTAGTGCATTTGATGCGTTCGACTATTAAGTCAAATTTATTGTAGTTGCGTTTAGTTACTTCCATAGGTTGAAAACGTTCTTGATTAGTTTTAAGGAGCTTATGGATAGAAGTGAATTAGGTCATATTATTTCAAATGTCGTGTTTGCTCTTCATGAATTAGGTCGTCTTATTTAAAGTGTTGTGTTTGCTCTTTATGAATTAAGTCATATTATTTCAAGTGTTGTGTTTGTTTTTATGAATTAGGTCGTATTATTTCAAGTGTTGTGTTTCTTCTTTATGAATTAGGTCATATTATTTCAAATATCATGTTGGCTCTTTATGAAGTAGATATTATTATTTAAAGTGTGTTTGATTTTTATGAATCAGGTCATATTCTTTCAAGTGTAGTGTTTGTTCTTTATGAATTAGGTCATATAAATTCAAGTGCCATATTTGCTCTTTAGGAATATTATTTCAAGTGTAGAGTTACAAAAGAAGAAGACTGTATTTTCATAATTAATTTTAATTTAACTAACGAGAGTGTTTAATTAAAATGAATTAAGAAAATACATGAAATTAATTATGCAACGTATTGAAATATAATATAAGTGGCTTGAAAAACCAGAATGATCCAACTGCCAATGTTGCTATATTAAATGTTTTATTTCACTTTAATTAGATACAACACATTTCAATTAGTTTATTATCATGAAATAATATCTTCCAGCCAAGTATTTTCTGACAGTTTTTATATGTGGAAAAAAACTGTGAGTTCTTTTTAAGTTTAGCTTTGGGATTCGAAAGCTTAATTTTTGAAAGCGAGGAAAAAAACAGAAAAGAAAAAGAAGAAATACGAACCAAGTGACACTGGTGAGAGACGCCGGGTTAGCCTCGTACTCGCAAAAGAGGAGTACATCTGCTGTTTCATTCACGGTGATGTTTTCTGGACGCACCGAAACCAATGGAGGGTCTGAAATAGGACAAATATTTAATTACTAGTTGCAACCCATGAAATATTCACGAAAGTAAAACAAACTATATATTTATGAAAATACATATTCATAAATGTAGAATTTGTTTATATACGAGGGCGGTCCGATAAGTACTTAGCCTCACCGCCCGATGGCACCACTATCGCAAGAGAATTTTTTTATCGCGTAGTACATTCTTGTTGACAGCTACTGTCAAAATTTCAGCCGAATCGGATGCGTAGTTTTGTTTTGACCGCGTGTGGAAGCGAGCGTGTCCGCGGATTTGAGAAAAATGGAAAAAGAGCAATATCGGTCGGAGATTCGATTCTTGTTTTTGAAAGGGAAATCACGCAGCGAAATCAAAGAGCGCTTGGATGCTGAGTACGGTGACTCTTCTCCTTCGATGGCGACCGTCAAAACGAGTTTCAACGTGGTCGCACGTCGGTTTTTGATGAGCCACGCCCTGGTGCCCCGAAAACGGCTACTACGGAGGATAACGTGACAAAAATCCACGATCTCGTATTGGCAGACCGCCGATTGAAGGTGCGCGAGATAGCTGAGACAGTAGGCATCTCAAAAGACCGCGTGGGTCATATCCTGCATGAAGTATTGGGCATGAGAAAGCTGTCGGCGCGATGGGTGCCGCGTTTGCTCACTCCGGACAACAAGCGCAACCGTGAGACCACTTCAGAGCAGTGTTTGACGATGTTTAAGCGCAATCCGAAGGAGTTTCTGCGTCGTTTCGTGACCGTCGACGAAACATGGATACACTGGTACACACTCGAGACCACGGAACAGTCGAAACAGTGGACTTCAATCTAATTTACAGCTACATATATCAATCTAAGATGATAGTTCATAAAAATAATTTAATGCCAACTGAGTCGAATAAATGTTATTTTGTATTTATTATAAGAATAATTTGAAATTAAAGTTGTAAAGTAAATTATTGGTAACCCTTTATTTTGTAAAATATATGAATGTTCTAAATCAGGTCTGGTCAACCCAAATTGCCCCACGGGCCGCATTGACGATCTAAAATTTTCCAAGGGCCGCACATAAATAAGAATAATTGCAATTTTTTTTCCAATATTTTTTTTCGACATCAGACTATAGAACGAAATTCGTACTTATTAATTTTTTTTGTAAGTGATTGATTTGGATGCAGAGGTACACAGAAAGTGTTCAATCAGTGTAAATCTGAAAAAAAAAAACGATACCACAACTAGATATGAAGAGAAAACATGTATTGAACCAACAAAATGTATTTGTATGGTAATATAATTAATTATAAGTTATTCATTCGTAAATATATTTTTATTTATTTATTATTTATTGAACACTTTTATTGCAAACACAATCTAGCGGGCGTATTGCCAGGCGGCAATCTCTTCCAGCCAACCAGACAAAAGTAAATGAAGCAAGTTACGTGGTCGCATAAATCATTCAAATGACTATCCATCCCCATGAAATTCATAAACATATACGTGAGCACATGTCCACAAACCCCACAAAGACGGTCAATCATCCGAACATTCTTTTTCATATAAAGTGAGATATCATCAATCAAAAGGAAAAGGAAGGGATGGTGGAGAGGAAAGGAAAATAAAAATCAGGAATGAAACATGTTATTTTACTGACTAGAAATTAAGAGTGGTTTCAGTCGCTTCTTAAAGCATGCCAAGGACGGAGCGAGTCTTATATTGGTTTGTAACTGATTCATGGACAGTAAAGGACGGCGTAAAAAACAGGAGCGGTGAACTGGAAAGACCAATAAACAATCTCTGTCTGAGCGTAGCGCTAGTCCATGATTGGAAAGACGCTGAAAATTTTCGGCGAGATAAGAGGGGGTGGCGGGATAGTTAAAGATTTTATACAATAGAGACAATATGTGAATTTGGCGTCTATTTCTAACATTCAACCAGTTCAATGCCTTCTGGTATGAAGTTATATGATCGTACTTTCTTAGGTTGAAAATGAATCTTAGACACACATTCTGAAGACGCTGTAATTTGTCCAGCTGTTCCTCTGTAACATCCAAGTAACATACGTCCGCATAGTCCAGAATCGGAAAGAGCAGAGATTGTACTAGTTAAATAAATATATTTTTTTAACCTGGCGAGTTTATTGTCATGTGGTAATCTCTTCCAACCAACCAGAAACACGGTTTTATAGGCCCTAAGTGTTAACCAGACTGGAATCCTATTTAAAATATCTGGGTTCCAGCGGGGATCGAACCCGCAACCTCCGGATCGGCAGACAAGTGTCTTACCACCAAGCCATGTATGGTAATAAAAAAATCTAATTCTTCACATATGACCGCGGGCCGCGGGTTGGCCAGTCCTGGTCTAAATCGACCGTAAGTAAATAAACACGAATTCGAACTAATCAGAAACAAATTTCTAGTTTAATTTTGTTTAACATTGTATAATAACTGTAATGTTTCCATTAATTCTGTGCTAATTTATCATCTAAAGCTTCTCTTCCTCTCGACTTATTCTTATATACTATAGTAGCAAACGTGTTGTCGTTAATCAGCCCCGACCTGCCTCAAGCAGCTTTTCGGTAATTTAGAAAATCTCCACTTCTCGCAGTTCCCAGCCCCATTCCAGGTCAGTGCCCATGTCAAAAGCGAGTGTACGAGTGTGTCGCGAGAATTAGACACTCTGGTGGACTCACGTATGTCTTCCATCTCCCCTGTTTTATTTTAGACCCTTGCAGAACTCCATAAGTGATAATGAGGGTGTCTGTCGCTTAGTTAGTAAGACGATTGGCTTCCACTTGGGGGGATTCAGGTTCGATTTTTAATGGTACCCGAAAAATAAATATAAAAAAAGGGTCCAAGTCTGGTAAGGGTTCATCTGATACTCGCGAGCGTTAAACGTGTACGAGTATTGTTGCATCTTCTTTTGCGTTAGTCTTGCCAACACGTACGATGACGAACAGAGTTCCGACAAAGAAAACGTCTCACGGTCACGCTTTTGAATATACACCTTGATCAAAAAGTTTTAGGACTTGATTCATAAAAACGAAAATATAAGTTTATTCATCAAAATCGATATGGTCCCCTTCAAAGTACTCCCCATCGACTGCAACGCACTTACGCCAGCGCTTGATCCAATCCTCGAAACACCGCTGGCACTCAATTTTCGGAATGTCCATCAGAGCCGTCTCCGATTTTTTCATGGCATCCTCTCGGGTGCTGTAACGCGTTCCGCGAAGCGGTTTTTTAAGTCGGTTGAACAGGAAAAAGTCGCAGGAAGCCAGATCAGGTGAATTCGAAGGCTGCTAGATAGTAGTCGTGTTGGTTTTGGTCAAAAACTCATGGAAATCATGTCTTTCGCGATTTCAACGCGGTCCTTTTTTTGCATGAAATTGAGGTCTTTCGGCACCAGTTTTGCAGCGACACGTCTGAGGCCCAAATAACTAACCAAAATGTTTTAAGTGGATCCATAAGCGATGTTCAAGTCCTCTGCCAGCTCTCTGATGATTAATTTGTGGTTTTTGGCCAACATTTCTTTGATTTTATCGACGTTTTCATCGATTTTCGACTGCCACTGCGTTCGTCATCCTCGACCGACTCACGACCACTTCTGAAGCGTTCGTGCCACCAAAAAACACTTCTACAATATTTCCAAGGTCTGCGGACCGTTAAATTCATTTTTTACACAAAATTTAATGCAAACTCGACATAAAAGTTCATGATCTAGTGATAAAATGCTTGTCTTCGATATTACTTTTGTCTATTCTTACTCACATTCAAACCTTTTAACATATTTTCGGTTGTGCTGTATCACATTTCTCTTGTATATAGTGTGTTCCATTGAAGATGAAGTGCGAATGATTAAAGATGCCATTGAAAGTGAAGGAACGAATAATTATAAATGACACTGAAGGTGAACGGTCGAATGATCAAAGATGGCACTGATGATGGAGGATCGAATTATTATAAATACCACTAAAGATGAAGGGTCGAATGCTCATAAATACTATTGAAGATGAAGTGCTGAATGATTATAAACATAATTGAAGATGAAAGATCGAATTATTTTAAATGGTATTGTATTAAAGATGAAGGGTTGACTGATTATAAATTCCACTGATGATGAAGATCTGAATGATTATAAATACCACTGAAGATGAAGGATCGAATGTTCATAAATACTATTGAAGATGAAGCGCTGAATGTTTATAAATGTCATTGAAGATGAAGGATCGAATGATTTCAAATGTTACTGAGGATGAAGGATCTAAATGCTACTGAAGATCAAGGGTTGAATGTATAAAAGTGTCATATGGTGATATGGAATTCTCAGTGCAAACTAAAGCATACGAATGGAAGTGCAATGCTGTCGAGTCAATGCTGCTGAAGTGAATGCCACTCGCAGAGACAAATTACGAAATTAATGTATCATAGGAAGTTACTCCGCCTATTCGCCTGAATTGGCTCCATGTGACTTTTGGCTATTCCCGATACCGAAAATAGCAATGAAAGGAAAGCGTTTCGACACGATTTTAGATTTCCAGAAGGCATCGTCCGTGATTTTAGAGGCAATTCCGAAAAATGAGTTTCAGGAGTGTTTCCGAAAATTTTACAACCGCTTTCAGCATTGCATTGACTCACAAAGAGTGTATTTTAAATAAAAGATAATGTAAACTAAAAATGAACAATGTCTTGTATTTAATTTCCCGTCAGTCACCTTTCGCATTGGATAGATAGTGTAAATAAAAAAAAATAACTGAATTCTAATTTGAATAACGTAAAGATTTTAAGTTTTTACGAATCTATCGGGTTCAAGTTTCATTCTACATACACAAGTATTAATCATATAAGTTGTTTGTGATCGGTTTTTAATTAGTCGATACTGGTTACTTTTCCGATTTTTTTTTCGCCAAGTGTTGCGATAGAAACCCAAACGGTAAGGGTAATCAAGAGACCAGGAAAAATGGTCTTCATTCCATTCTGTTAAACTATCCGCGAACTTACTCGAAGTTTTGGATTAATTGGGCATTGAATATCGAATGAAAAGTCAAAGGGTTCTCTACGAGTAACAGAAAATTGTAACTTTTTTTTGCAAGAGCTGGAAAAACGAATTTTACCCATCTGCACTGACAACAATGTCTTGTTAAGAGGGTTAACAAGCTTAATTAAAGTGTGTATCACATGATCAAAAAAAATATATAAAAAATAATGTGTTTTTTTTTCCATTGTATAACAATGCTTACAATAAAGGTTTTAGGAACGTGTGTTCCTTAAATGAGAGATGATGAGGATGATTGTTGATAAATAAAAACTTGTCGAAATCGCAATGTGCAAAGAGGTATTTTATTGACAGATGTCGGTGTTTATAATATTTTGGACGTGTGCGGGAATGCACGCGAGATATATCGCTGTCTCGTCTTTGCGCTTACAATATGTTTATTTTTGATGCGTAGGTATCCTTTTGTTTTGAGAGACAGCGCGAAGGATGTGTTGCTTTCTCCTTTCCTCATGGAATGCGCTCTCGGTTGGTAGCGAGTTGAATGACCGGCCGCGTGGACTTTGGCATTGTTAAGGTGGGCAAAGGTCGTCTCGTGGGTTCATTGACCGCGCATATGGTCGCCACAAGGTAAACGGAGGACAATCATTTAGGCAGTCGATCGGAGCGTGGTTGTTATTGCGACAGGAGTTTGAGTACTTGGGCTTTTAGGAAGAATTACGTGTGGAAAAGATTTGTGTGAGCTCTTGAGTGTGGGTTTCGTTTTGTTATTTTATTTTTGTTTTTATTTTTATGATTGTGTGCGGTATATTATGGGATGAACATTTTTGATCTTTCTGGTGTGATGATGTGTCAGGAGTTTGATTTCGCATGATGTTTCCAGTTGTAATTGAGTGTCACTGTTTGTCAGGTTGATGAGAATGTGCAACGGGGTTTTGTTTTTGTGTACTGCCTAGTTTACTGGGGACACGACAAATAAAAGGCAACAAACCCAGATCCATTAAAATTGTATGTCCAAATAAAATTACCTGTTGATTTTTCGCAAATTATGTATATTTCTTGCCATGTGTAAATAAATAAATAAATGAATAATATTATTATAAAATTTATTTCTTGTTGTTTTCTAATATTTTTATCAAAAAAAAAAAATATTTGGCTGTTGAAATACAATAAAATAACAAAACGACTTTCAATTAACTGCCGGAGTAATGTAATTAACTCTCTGGTAGTGTTGAATACAAATGTCCGATAGCACGGCGCACAGCGTACCTCCCGCTACTAGCCCATTAATCACCAGCAACAATCCACATTGTTTGGCGCCGCGGATCGGTCCAAATAATGGAAGGATAAAATACTGATTAAACCTTCATAATTATATAACTAACCCACATACTATACGGATCTAGTGTCATATAATTTATGGCTTTTGAAGTCAATATTATTTTAGAGTTATCGGCGGCCGTAGTCTATTAGCATTCACGCTAAGCAAGCGGGCGACCCAGATTCAATTCCTGGTGAAATTGAATCTGGTCGAATCAGTTTCAAATTGGTTTTTCTCTTACAGCATTTAAATTTGAATTTATTGCTAAAGTCAGCATGCTGTTTATTAAGCCAAAATAGCGCTTTATAAAACTGGTTGCAACAGATTAAATCTGCAGATGTTTTACACCCTGGCTTTCGGATATTGCGTTTGATCTACATATGTAGTAAGATCCAAAATGTTGCTACACAGCGATATAAAAAAACTGATCAACTTTTTTTAAAAATCAAGCAAATCGGATTTCAGTTTTGTAAATAAAAATATATCGCTATTGCCCAAGTTGGGACAAAAGGGTGGATGATTCAATTCTTGGAGACTATATTATTGAATGAAAACCTTGACATCAACAGAATTATGCACTGGTGGCCGAAGTCAATATTATCTTAAAGGGGACGCCCTTAAATTTGTTTACAATAAATTCGGATTTGTTGAAACTCGAATGAAATAAATATTATTCGACTTAAAAAAAGTAACTTTTTTTTTTAAGTAATACATACACCAACAGTTATAATTTTCAAAATTAAGGGCACAGTCTACCCAACGCGGGTGACCTTGATTATTCCGCCACATTAGGTGTGCAAATGAATTCGGTAGCGAGCTCCTGCCTCCATTGGAATGGCCGAATTATCTGGTTCGTTCTGTACATATCGGAAATATTGAACTGTCGGCACGCGTGCTGAGTGGTAATTATTGTAAAAAGCTTATACTTTGAAAAGGAAAGTTCTTTAATATATTGGGAACATTTTTATCTAACTTCGATGGTGAGAATATTTAAAAATAAAACTTCTTCCGTGAGTAGTTTTAATAAAGAAAAACTATTTTATTAAAAATTCCAAAATTTATGGTCTTTGATCGTTTCCGAAAAGTTGAACATTTTATAAAATTGAGACAATTTTAGTTCATTATTTTTACTAAGAATGCTTAAGATACACATTTTTTCAAAATTACATTAACTCAGTTAATGTAATAGTTAATTAATAATCATTAACCCCACTTTTCTCGGTCATCTCCTATCACGACTCCCAGTAATTCTCGGTCATCTCCTACCACGACTCCCAGTAATTCTCGGTTATCTCCTACCACGACTCTCAGTAATTCTCGGTCATCTCCTACCACGACTCTCAGTAATTCTTGGTCATCTCCTACCACGACTCCCAGTAATTCTCGGTCATCTCCTACCACGACTCCCAGTAATCCTCGGTTATCTCCTACCACGATTCCCAGTAATTCTCGGTCATCTCCTACCACGACTCCCAGTAATTCTCGATCATCTCCTACCACGACTCTCAGTAATTCTCGGTCATCTCCTACCACGACTCCCAGCAATTCTCAATCATCTTCTACCACGACTCCCAGTAATTCTTGCATTTTAGAATTTTTTAATCAGGCTTTCATCTTCCATTCGCCAAACATACGAAAATAACTCCAAAGTTTTCTCTTTTTTACCTTATTTAACCCACAATAGTTTTTAGTTCACATAAATAAATAGAAATGTCTAATAGTTAATTAATAATCATTAACCATACTTTTCTCGGTTATCTCCCACCACGACTCCCAGTAATTTTCGGTCATCTCCTACCACGACTCTCAGTAATTCTCGGTCATCTCCTACCACGACTCCCAGCAATTCTCAATCATCTTCTACCACGACTCCCAGTAATTCTTGCATTATAGAATTTTTTAATCAGGCTTTCATCTTCCATTCGCCCAACATACCAAAATAACCTCAAAGTTCTCTTTTTTACCCTTTTTAACCCACAATAGTTTTTAGTTCACATAAATAAATAGAAATGTCTACATTAAAAGCCAAACCACGCGGTGAAACACTCCGAAAAACCTTAACCAACTGATTCAAAGAACTGCAAAAGCATCTATCCATATCTGGTATTATACATTTGTCTAACCAATGTTTCATCCCCCATCCATCTAGCATGCCCAAACCCCCTCACTGTGCTCTTTTCACCCTACTTGACGCATCAGTTTTAATCCATCATTCATCTTCAATAATTATGTAATTTTTCTGCCATACATCGACACACGACTTTTTTATCTCAGTTTATACACTTCACAAAATTTACTCGACTGCTTTAATTCATTTTCTCGAAAAATCCAATTTTAAGTAAATTCTACTTATAATAATGTTTTAACTTCATTATTGAACTAATTATAAATTCTAACCTTCATTATTTTCCAGTCTTGATAACACTTTGATTATTCGCTCATTGATTATTGCTCAGTGAAAATGATTATGAACAGGTAATTTATTGACACCATCAATATATTATAATAGCTCATCGTTTGATTTCACTAAACTATTATAAAATAAACGGAAATAAATAAAATATGGTACACCCAGATTACCTTCTATATATAAAATATGGTACACCCAGATTATCTTCAATAAATGATATAACATATAGTACTCACATATTATTTACATTAGATGCATTGTGGTACTCGCTATTATATTCAATAGATAATATAACCTACTGACATTATTTACATGAGATACATACTCGAATATTATCTACATTAAATGATGTATGGTACATGCAGATTATCTTCAATAGATAAAGTATGGTATTCACATATTTTATCCATTAGATGGAGTATGGTATATACAAATTTTCTTGACTAGATAAAGTGTGGTTTTCTTTAATAGATGAGACATGGTACTTACAAATTACCATCAATAGATAAATAAAGGTTCTCAGATTATCATTAATAGATAAAACGAGATACTCAAATACTATCTGCATTAGATACATTTTGGAATTCACAGATTATCTTCAATAGATAAAGTGTGGTACACACAGAATATCAGATATTTTCAATACACAAAGTATGGATACTCTCGGAGTACCTTCAATAGATAAAGCGTGGTATTTGCAGATATTCTATGGATAAAATAAGGTTCTCCGATTATTTTCAATAAACAATTTAAGGTGCTCACATAAAATCTACATAATTGTAATTTGTTTTATCAAACACTGTCTATTCCACTTTTTTGTAACGGTATAACCCTACCGGTTTCAAGGCTTTCACCTCATCATCAGGGGAGTACACACAATACTGAATTATGTTCGAACTGGTACCGAGATACATGTGAAGGGAGGGATGAGATAATCTCGGCTCCCCTGATGATGAGGTGAAAACCTTGAAACCGGTAGGGTTATACCGTTACAAAAAAGTGGAATAAACAGTGTTTGATAAAACAAATTACAATGTCTTTAAACCTCGACAATGTTAATGCCTTAACTATAAATAATATGAAAAATCTACATAAAACTATGTATGGTACTCTCAGATTATCTTCAATAGACAAATTATGGTAACACAAAGAATCTTAAATAGATACATATCGATACTCATAGATCTTCAATAGATAACGTTTGGTATTTATGGTACAGATTATCTTCAATAGATAACGTTTGGTATTTATGGTACAGATTATCTTCAATAGATAACGTTTGGTATTTATGGTACAGATTATCTTCAATAGATAACGTTTGGTATTTATGGTACAGATTATCTTCAGTAGATAAAGGTTGATATAAATGAGGTTCGTCATATTCTTTTGACTATATCCTCAAAAGCGATGGATGACGACAATATTTCGATTGTATTCATCTCCTTCATTATCGATGCTATTCTTCCTATCATAACACATATATGTAATTAATTTTTCTTTGTCTACTAGCAGCTTTCCTAGTGTATGGAAGAGGGCTCTAATTATTCCGATCCCGAAAATTGATTCACCCACGTCATATAAAGATTTTAGGCCCATATATATTCTGCCCACATTACCTAAAGTTATTGAAAAAAATGTTCATATACACATTGACTCCCACCTTAATCAATTTGAATCGTTTAATCCGTTGCAGTCAGGATTTCATTCGGGGCATAATACCACTACCGCACTGGTCAAGATTACTGATGATGTGAGACGTGGAATGAGGTTTAAGCGGCTGTTCTTTGTGGGGTTCGTGGGCATGTTCTCACGTATGTGTTTATGGATTTCGTGGGGATGGATAGTCATTTGAATGATTTATGCGACCATGTAACTTGCTTCATTTACTTTTATCCGGTTGGTTGGAAGAGATTGCCGCCTGGCAATAAGCCCGCCAGATTGTATTGTAATAAAAGTGTTAAATAAATAAATAAAGAAATAAAGGTACGTACTCAAATATTATCGTCCATAGATAAATAATGGTATTCACATAGTTTTTACAATAAATAAAGCATTGTACTCATAGAGTATCTTCAATAGATAAAGTTCCATAATTATAGAGCATCTTCAATATATAAGGCATGTTACTAACAGATTATCTTCAAAATATGAAGCTAAGCCCTCATAGATTGTCTTAATAAGATCAAGAATGGTACTCACAGAATATCGTCAATATATAAAGTATGGTACTCACAGAGTATCTCCAGTAGTTTGGTGGCATGCAGAGGTCTCTCAGCTTCCTGCCTGCTGACCAGGTTCTCAGCTTCACAGCGGAAGGCCTGCCCGTTCTCAAAGCGGCTCGCCCAGAAGGATAATGAAGATACCGTATCGAATGTTCCATCGGCCTGAAACATCATTTAAAATGAGTTGTTAATAAGGCCACTCGTTGAAAATATTACGTCAAACAATCATATATAGCATTATCCAATTTTTGTTGGTTTGAACAATTTAGATTACGATGGAGAAAAGCCACACCAATCACGCCCGCCGCATTATCACGTGATACGATAGCTGTAATTTGATACCTCTTCCCTCAGAAGTACGTCAACTAGAGACAATATAACATTTGTTTTATTGTTTTATAAACTGTTAAAAATATAATATGGTGGAGATATCAAATTTCTTTCAAAAGAAGAGAAAAGTATTATATTTTAAAAGAAGGAAGATAATAGAAAGGTACAATATTAAACAGTTAACAAAGGAAGGAAATGAAAGGGTACTATATTAAAGGCTATACAAAGGAAGGCAATGAAAGGGTACTATATTAAACACTACTCAAATTAAGATAACATAATGGAAGTGTACTATGTTATATTAAACAAAAAAAAGGAAGGGAATGTAAGCGTACTATATTAAACAGTAAACAAAGAAAAGGAATGTAAGCGTACTATATTAAACATTAAACTAAGGAAGGGAATGTAGGCGTACTATATTAAACACTAAACAAAGGGAAGGAATGGAAGGGTACTATGTTAAACTCTAAACAAAGGAAGAAAATGGAAGGGTACTACTATATATTCAACATTAAAAAAGGAAGAAAATCGAAGGGTAGTATGTTAAATTCTAAACAAAGGAAGAAAATCGAAGGGTACTATATTAAACTCTAAACAAAGGAAGAAAATGGAAGGGTACTATATTCAACACTAAACAAAGGAAGAAAATCGAAGGGTACTATGTTAAACTCTAAACAAAGGAAGAAAATCGAAAGGTACTATATTAAACAGTATACAAAGGAAGGGAATGGAATGGCACTAAATTAAACTCTATTAAACAGGAAGACTATATTAAATAGTATACAAAGGAAGGGAATAGCAGGGTACTAAATTAAACTTTATTAAATAGGAAGACTATATTAGACAGTACTATATACAAAGGAAGGGAATGGAAGGGTACTAAATTAACACAATACAAAGGAAGAAAAAAAGAAGGTTTACGATTAAATAAATAAGTATATAAAATATAACTGCCTCTATCATGTCACCCTTGCTTAGTTCAAAACCTTGACTTTTTCAGAAAGGGCGTCGCTGAAATTATAGAAAAATCTTATGCTAAGGTACTTACCGTTTGTATTATTTTTGTTTTCATGTGCTATCCAGCGTAAGGCATGTGAAAAAGAGAAAGATAACAATGAAAATCTGTTAGAAAAAGTAAAAAAGATAAATAATGAATTTAAAATAATTATCTTGGTGTAATACAATTGTTAAATACGTTAGATATTGTAAGGTAATAACACAGTCCTCTTTTATTCGCGGTTTCAGTCATTTGCGGTCAACTGGGAATCAAAAATAATAAAATAGAAAATTCCAACTAAGTGTAAGCTTAACGCAATATCACAATTCTTAAGTCATTCAACTTGCTTTGTATATTTTAACATAACTCGTTTGTTTGTTATTTTTTTAGTATTTTTTCGCATCCAAGTTTCACTCCCTTACATCAAAGTGGGTACAAACATCCTATTGTAGACTATCGTTTTAGTTGATTTTGATCCTGTCCGGATCGAGTAGATATGTTTTAGTGCATTTACTTTGTTTCCTTTCTCACTACACGCCGTTCGACATCTCTCATAACTCTTCAATCATCATAACTCTTCAATCATCTAAGAAAATACTTATTAAATAGCAGAATAGTTTAGTTTGCTTTAATCTTACATTACTCACTTAACTCATATTTACATTTCACACTTTTCTATCACCATGACTTTGGATTTGGATTTACATTTACATTTCACACTTTTCTATCACCATGACTTTGGATTTACATTTACATTTTACACTTTTCTATCACCATGACTTTGGTTTTACATTTTACACTTTTCTGTCACCATGACTTTGGATTTGGATTTACATTTCACACTTTTCTGTCACCATGACGTTGGATTTCGTGATATTTTTCTTCACAGCTCTTATACAATTTACTTATCAGACTTTGTAATTCATCTTCATTAACTACTTACACTTGCATGTCATGAATACATAATTAAAAAAAAAAGATTATGCATAAAGTGAAAAAAAAGATAATACATAAAGTGAAAAAAAAAAGATAATACATAAAGTGAAAAAAAAAAGATAATACATAAAGTGAAAAAAAAAGATAACACATAAAAGCAATTTAAAGTTCGTTTGTCATGTCTGCAGTAAACTAGAATTTTGCCTATATCTTACAGGGAACATAAGTTGAATAACTTTTAACCGATTGTTTATTATTCAGTACCTCTGTCATAAACTCTCATCAACTTGATATTATTCAGTACCTCTGTCATAAACTCTCATCAACTTGATAGTGAGACCCAATAACATGTATGTACTATATCACGCGAGTCAAACCCCTGTCTATATACTTTATAATTTCAGTCCATCCCACTCACAATTACCAAAAACATACCACACTAAAGATTTGACTCTATTTTTCATAACTAATTATTTCTCCTGCAAGCTCAAGTATTCAAACTCTTACCCTAATAACACTCACGCTCCGATCCACTGCCTGCATTTTTCGCACCCCTTTACTTTCACTGAGTTGAGATCTTATTTTTTTCTTGATAGTAATATAGACGTATGTTTTTACCATGCGAGTAACTCTTGGTATACGAGTATTTTAACATTTTAGATAAATGATAAACTCATCTCACAATATCCCGTTTTAAAATTTCGCATATAATTTGTATTACAGTACATTTTAATAATTGTTCTCTTTCACTATTCTATGACTCTCAATAAAGCTTTTATTATCTCTCGAAATTGTTCTATTTCACTATTCTATGACACTCAATAAAGCTTTTATTATCTCTCGAAATTGTTCTATTTCACTATTCTGGTAAAGTTTTTATTATCTCTCGAAATTGTTCTATTTCACTATTCTATGACTCTAAATAAAGCTTTTATTATCTCTCGAAATTGTTCTATTGTACTATTCTATGACACTTAATAAAGCTTTTATTGTCTCTCGAAATTGTTCAATTGCACTTTTCTGTGACACTCAATAAAGTTTTTATTATCTCTCGAAATTGTTCTATTTCACTATTCTATGATACTCAATAAAGCTTCTATTATCTCTCGAAATATTTCTATTTCATTATTCCATAACACTCAATAAAGTTTCTATTATCTCTCGAAATTTTGTAAATAGCGTTAAATATTATACATTGTATTTCTTCTAAGCTCAATATAGCATGAATTCAGATTTTTGAAAAAACAAATGACGCAAATGTATTGGGTTCGATTGATAAATGGTCCCAGTGCAGAGATTCGACTGTCAGATACGGTTGTGACCGCTGCAGATATGTGATGCATGTTATTGTAATATATTTTAATCTACAATATGCTAAAGACAAATACTAACATTTATATAATTAATTCAAGCTAATATTGATGGTCTTGACAATATTGCTAAATAAATTCAAGCTAATATTGATGCTCTTGATAATATCGCCAATTAATTCAAGCTAATATTGATGCTCTTGATAATATTGCCAAATTAATTCAAGCTAATATTGATGCTCTTGATAATATTGCCAAATTAATTCAAGCTAATATTGATGCTCTTGATAATATTGCCAAATTAATTCAAGCTAATATTGATGCTCTTGATAATATTGCCAAATTAATTCAAGCTAATATTGATGCTCTTGATAATATTGCCAAATTAATTCAAGCTAATATTGATGCTCTTGATAATATTGCCAAATTAATTCAAGCTAATATTGATGCTCTTGATAATATTGCCAAATTAATTCAAGCTAATATTGATGCTCTTGATAATATTGCCAAATTAATTCAAGATAATATTGATGCTCTTGATAATATTGCCAAATTAATTCAAGCTAATATTGATGCTCTTGATAATATTGCCAAATTAATTCAAGATAATATTGATGGTCTTGACAATATTGCCAAATTAATTCAAGCTAATATTGATGCTCTTGATAATATTGCCAAATTAATTCAAGCTAATATTGATGCTCTTGATAATATTGCCAAATTAATTCAAGCTAATATTGATGCTCTTGATAATATTGCCAAATTAATTCAAGCTAATATTGATGTTCTTGATAATATTGCCAAATTAATTCAAGCTAATATTGATGCTCTTGATAATATTGCCAAATTAATTCAAGCTAATATTGATGGTCTTGACAATATTGCCAAATTAATTCAAGCTAATATTGATGCTCTTGATAATATTGCCAAATTAATTCAAGCTAATATTGATGCTCTTGATAATATTGCCAAATTAATTCAAGCTAATATTGATGCTCTTGATAATATTGCCAAATTAATTCAAGCTAATATTGATGCTCTTGATAATATTACCAAATTACATTATATAAGATTTTCCTTGTTTGGGTGTCCAGCCAACAAACTAAGATTTGGAATCTTTCTAATATTAATAATAATAAAACTAATAATAATAAAAGTTAAAACATCAATAATATTAATATTAATAACACTTAAAATAAAAATATAAAATAATATGATCCATAATAATAATAACAGTATTATTATTATTATTAATAATAATAATAATAAAAATATAATAATAATTGTCATATTAATACTAATAGTAATAAAAATAAGAAGAAGAGTTAAAATAATACAAACAAGATTAATAATAATAGTAAAAACATTAACAATAATTTGAACAATTATAATCAATCCTGTCGGATAGCTTATGGCTGAGCATCGTGACTCCCATGATAGCCTCTGACAACTCCTCTATATCCATCATAATGCTTATTATAAGAGTTATAAAACAAATAATAACAATAATAAGAATAATACTTATAATA
This sequence comes from Odontocerum albicorne, assembly GCA_949825065.1. Classification (NCBI taxonomy): domain Eukaryota; kingdom Metazoa; phylum Arthropoda; class Insecta; order Trichoptera; family Odontoceridae; genus Odontocerum; species Odontocerum albicorne. Next base: position 15,582,833 of record OX463865.1, read on the forward strand.
ATATGAAAAATAGTAATAATTATATGAATAATATAGACAGATTTACAATCAGCGTAAAATAGACAGATTTTCAATCATCGTAAAGAGAGAAATATAGACAGATTTACAATCAGCGTAAAGATATACACAGATTTACAATCAGCGTAAAGATAATATAGACAGATTTATAATCACCGTAAAGAGTGAAAATAAAATAGAGAGTCCAAATTTCGACAAAACAGATAAATGAATGGTAAAGTAAGTCTTTTTTCCATATGTAAAACTGTATGATCCTTAATAAATAAAGATAATAATCATACCCTGTTCTCTCTACCTACCCCAACTCGGAAATTAAAAGATAGGTTGAATCTATGTAAATAATTTAGTACTAATGTAACGAATCCGCTATCGGTAATTCTGTCAGTGGCAATTTGCCAGCGTGGCGGGACAACAAAGGGTGAGCAGTGAGGAGAGGGGTGAGGGGGGGGGATTGGCGATGCTAATTAGCATGTCAGAGATAGAGGACTTTTTAACCTGGACCACCAGTATAATGCAGATTTATTGCCACGTGGCTGAATCGCTTTTGGATGTTACGCACACTCCCCCTACCGCCCAGCCCAGAACATTGGATGGTGGAAAAACATTCGCTGCTTTTCAAAATTTTACTGACGTATTATAATTTATTTATTTATTTATTATCTAATTACCATAATACAAGTATCAACATTTAAGTGTCCATTACATAACAGCAACACTCAAAAATCAAGAAGATAACGTATTACGATAGGTCCTTAAAAAATCTTACAAAGATAGACAAGTAAAAACAAATATTTATCATCGAAAATGGCTTTATTGTTTTTCAAAATACTCTCCATGTAGATCAATACACTTTTGCATGCGTTTGAACCAATTTTCGAAGCACTTTTTCCAATCCGAACGAGGTAACTTGTAAACATTCGTTTTGAACGCATCAACCGCTTCTTCAGGCGTCGAAAAACGTTGACCTCGCAATTTATTTTTGATGTTCGGGAATAAAAATAAGTCATTGGGTGCCAAATCAGGGCTGTACGGTGGATGACTCATGAATTTGATGTTTTGAGTGCTCAAAAAGTCACTTGTTTGAGCCTATGTGTGAGAGCTAGCATTGTCGTGGTGGAGAATGATCCGTCTTCGGCGGTTGGTTTTCCTCATTTCTCCGAACAATTCTGGCAAACAAATGGTGGTGTACCATTCAGAATTGACTGTACGACGTTCCACTAAAGACACTGTTGCGACATGGCCATTTATGAGTATACCGAAGAAACAAGCCACCATATGCTTCGAAGTGCTTCGTGTGCGAACAACTTTACGATGCTGATGTCAGATTTGACGTATCTACACTGGTGTTGCCATGTATCAAAACTTAAGTAGCAACCCTCGTATAACCTTTCTTACAATCATCTTACAATCGATGGTAATCTTTCTAACAATCTTACAATCAACGATAACATTTCTAAAAATCTTAAAATCAATGATAACCTTTCTTAAAATCTTATAATCCTTCTTAAAATCTCACGAAAAACCTTACAATCAATGGATAACTTTTCTAACAATCTTACAAAAAATCTTACAATCAATGATAACCTTTCTTACGATCTTACTAAAAAACTTACAATCAATGATACACTTTCTTTCAATCTTACAATCAACGATTGATTACTTTCTTACAATCTTGCGAAACATCTTACAATCAATGATAACCTTTCTAACAATCTTACGAATAAATCTTGTAATCAAACCTTTCTTACAATCTTACAAAAAACTTTCCATCAATGATACACTATCTTACAGTCAATTATTACTTTCTTAGAATCTTACAAAAAATCTTACAACTTTTCTTTCAATCCTACGAAAAATCTTGCAATCAATGATAACCTTTCTTACAATTTTACAATTAATGATAACCTTCCTTACAATCTTACAATCAATATAACTTTCAAGATATGATGCTTAAACATATTATTGAACAGCAAAACTAATCAACAATACAAGATTTATGAAAATAAAGATTGTCCCCGCTTTTACACTGTACCGTTTACTTGGACTTTCTGCAGGAATTTGTCATACCACCCATCGTGAGGGGCTTAAGAACAAAAATGACTTTATTTCCAGCAAGCTGGTGCACCTCCCCACTACCTTCGTGATGTGAGGGCCTATCTTGATGAACATTTGCCGAACAGATGGATTTGACGTCGAGGTAGTATTGATTACCCTACGCTACGGAACTCGACAAAGATATAGTTTTTGGCACGAAACTGGCAACAGTTAAAAATGAATTGAGAACAACTATTGAAAGATAATACGCCAAAACACCTAAACAAATGATTTGTGATTTTTGCGATTCCACGTTATCAGCAGTGCAGTAACGTGGAATGGTCTGTTTCTTATTGTCAGAGATACAGGTGGCGTGTGAAGCTTTAAGAAACACTTAAAGACAATACTTTTTGAGAGGGTTCATCAAAAATTATAAATGGGTTCAAATCCTGTATTAGTGGGTCCTTGAGGAAAGTTTGCTCTCTAAATGGCGCTGTATAAAGTGTTCTTTTAAAATTATTATTTTTAAAATATCGTTTTAAAGTACATTGCACATTTGAAGAGAATGTAAATAAATTATCTTGAATTTCTTATAAATATTATTTGCTTTTCATCTATTGTTGATTAACCCTTATTTTGTGTACTAGGTCCACAAACAGCCCAACATATATACCTTTGTGTATTTGTGATGTACCTTGACCCATATTCGTCGACCATATTTCAACAAAGTTCCACAAACCATGTTTAGTGGGGGGCGTTTGTATGCCGATCTGTGATTAATTTGTTTACACAATCTGTATATCTGCGGTCCCATCGCGATCTGCTTTTCTATCTCATTACCATATTGTGGTCCTATGGTCCTCTACGATCATTCGTTGCCATGGCTTCTGCCATGTTTCTCTGATTGTTAAATGCCATTCGGATTGTAAAGTGTTCCCATCATTTCCTTTTCCTGTTCATTTCAAAGGATCTGATAATTGCGTATTTACATTAGTATTAAATTTAATTTCTAGAACACATATATAGTTACATACATACATATCATCATGCCGTATACCTTGTGGGGCAGGCAGAGAGAACATATATCCAAGCTTGTCCAAGAACACTACTGTCGCCTATTTTACATTCATACATTTCGTTTTATCAACTATGGACTTGTACTACGCTTAAACAAGGATTGTTCATTGGATTTCGCAGTATAAAGCTTTAATTTTTTTACGTTGCTCTTAACTGTCCATGCAGTGAGACTGTGTATCCAGTTACAAACGAATGTTAGACTCACTCCGTTATTGATATGTTGTAAAAAGCGACTAAAAAAACTGTTGTTTATAGTTAAGGCATTAACGTTGTGGAGGTTTAAAGACATTGTAATTTATTTTTATCAAACACTGTTTATTCCACTTTTTTGTGACGGTATAACTCTACCGGTTTCAAGGCTTTCACCTCATCTTCAGGGGAGCGCAAACAAGTCTTGTTTGCGCTCCCCTGAAGATGAGGTGAAAGCCTTGAAACCGGTAGGGTTATACCGTCACAAAAAAGTGGAATAAACAGTGTTTGATAAAAATAAATTACAATGTAAAAAAACTGTTATTTTCAAGTCAGTTATATAACGTGATTCATTCCTAACTTTTCTTCCCTCTTCACCATCCCTTTGTTTTCTTATGATTGATGATATCTCACTTTTAATTTATACTAAGCAAAGGGTCTTTCAAATTGAGCGGTTTTTTTAACTCTTGGATAAAATACAGCTGGCGTCATGAACTTGCCTGGGTCTTGTGACATTTGAAAAGTGTAATATATGACATTTATAAAAATGGAGTCGTATACAATACAACAACGCGTTCAAATTGAGAATTCTTTTATGTATTGTTATCTCCGGAAACGGTGATGTTAATTGTCTACCAAGATCATGTGATCTGACACCGTTGGACTATTTTCTCTGGGGTTACGGGAAAAGCCAGGTCTATAAAAATGACCCCCGATCAATTCCTGAGCTGAAGGTCGAAATTATTCGCGTTATTGGCGAGTTAGAACCACAATTATGCCAAAATGTCATCGAAATTTTTGACAAAAAGAGTGGACATCTGTCGAGCTGCAAGAGGTGGACATTTGGCGGATATTGTTTTTTGTCTTTAAATGTTATACATTATATATACTTCAATGACCAATAAAAAGTTTTTTGAAATCAAAGCAAATTGTGTGTTTTATTCAAGAATTAAAAAAATAGAATTAAAAAATCCGCTTAATTTGAAAGACCATTTATATTGTTTATGAATTTTGTAAAGGTGAAAAATCATTTGAATATTTTTGCGACCATGTAACTTCATTTATTTAGTTTTTACTGATTGTTTGGAAGAGATTGCCATGTGGCAATAAGCTCGCTAGATTGTTTTGCAATCATGTGTTAAATAAACGAAAAAACACATCTCGTCATGTACAATCTTCTATTATTCATGCTTCTCATTTTACATTTTTTCTAAATCTGGTCCATTTGATCCAGTCAAGTTTTCCTCCATGCATCTCTTCCTCGCACATTTCGCACTTCTGACTTGTAAACTCGCTTAGTCATTCCATCGCCATTCATTCATAATCTTTACATGTACAAACCATCTTGAAGCTCCTTTCTTAAGTATGCTTAAAACATCAATTTTATCCATGCATTTATTTCTGATGTCTTCCGTCCACCTTCTTTCATACATTGACACCACAAAAATTCATCGCCACATAATCTTACTTTTATACTTTTTCTGGTAAGTCTATCTTTTGATTTCTGGTGGTGGAAAAAAGTAATTTAATTGTTGTACAATATCCACTTTGTTTGTTGTAATATACATACTTTGCTTGTTGCAAAATATCCACTTTTCTTGTTTTAATATACCCACTTTGCTTGTTGCACAATATCAACTTTGCTTGTTGTAATATATCCACTTTGCTTGTTGTAATATACCCACTTTGCTTGTTGCACAATATCCACTTTGCTTGTTGTAATATACCCACTTTGCTTGTTGCACAATATTCACTTTGCTTGTTGTAATATATCCACTTTGCTTGTTACACAATATCCACTTTGCTTGTTGTAATATACCCACTTTGCTTGTTGCACAATATCAACTTTGCTTGTTGTAATATATCCACTTTGCTTGTTGTAATATACCCACTTTGCTTGTTGCACAATATCCACTTTGCTTGTTGTAATATACCCACTTTGCTTGTTGCACAATATCCACTTTGCTTGTTGTAATATACCCAATTTGCTTGTTGTACAATATCCACTTTGATGTATAGAAATGAGAATTGGACTTAGCAGGAGAACGATAAAAATAAGATACTTGTTGAAGAGATGTGTGCTCTAAGAATAATTTGTGAAGTATCGATGTATAAAAGAGTGCGGAATGAATACAACAAAACGAAATGCATTGTATTTTTAAAAGTAAGGTGAAAAAAATACATTCACTTAATTTTACGACTAAACCAATCGTTGGCATTAATCATTAAAATTTAAAAAAAAAATCCATTGCAGTGGTGTTACAAATTTAACAACACGACACAGGGGCAATGGCAATCAGTGCCGTTCCATCTCTACCTGTCATGATACCTGGCCCTGCCTCCACCCGTTGCTATTGACATTTCATTACGACGGGAACAAATTAGGCAGGGATCCTCTCGGCCCACCCCGCCTACCTTACACTATTGACATTTCCTAATTCACTCTGGACTCTGGAAATCCTCGACAGTGGAGTTTTTGTCAATGTGTCATATTTAACTTTTGAGAATGTTTTTTTTTAACAAAAAATAATATTATAGCTCTGGTCATTAAAATCAACATCATATAGTATGTCCTTATTGACGTAGATGTGAACTTAAGAAATATCTGAGAATAAATGTCGCAAAATTCAAAGTCTTGGTAATAAAAACGTGTGAAAGAAAAAGTAAAAATGTTATATTGGTGAAAACTTTAATTTTGGAAGAAATTCTGCTAATTGCATAGTCTTTGCTTAGCTAATGGAAGAGTTAAGAGTGATGTATACATATGTAATTGAGTGTCACTGTTTGTCAGGTTGATGAGAATGTGTAACGGGGTTTTATATTATCAAAAATCGGAAAGAAGTATCGATACATTTTTCATGCTATATGTCCTCAGTGAGATACAGGCAAACACCTAGTTTACTGAGGACACGACAAATGAAAGGCAACAAACCCAGATCCATTAAAATTGTGAGTCCAAATTAAATAACCTGTTGTTTTTTCGCAAATTATGTATAGTTCTTGTCACGTGTAAAATAAATAAATAAAATAAGAGGTATATTGAATGGCGTGTAGCGGCACGAAACAAAGTAAACAGGTCACCAAAACATATATACTCAAACAGGATAGTGTCAACATGTGCTAAGATGATAGCACATAACAGTATTCTAGTACACACTTTGATGTATGGAAGAGAAACGGGGATGTGAAAAAAGAATGAAAGTTGTGGAAAGAATGCTGTAGAATGCATACACTGAGAAGAATGCAATATATGACAGAATACAGAATGAAGGGATATGAGGCGAATGTGAACTTAAGGCCGATTTGTTGAGTAAGACGAAGAAGAGCACTCTGAGATGGTTTGGACACGTGGAATGGATGAATAAATAAAGAATAACAAAACAAATATACAGTGCAAAAGTGAGTGGAAGGCGTGTGAGAGGAAGACCAAGGAAAGTATGGTTGGATCAAGTGTATAATATTTTTAAATAAGGAAATGTAAAAAGTCAAATAATTTATAGAAGCTGTAAGAGAAGGTATATGGATAAAAAAGTGGCGAAAGATTTGTGTTACGGTGGGAAAGTTTGGCGCTCTCTTCTCCCTGCCTACCCAACAGGGAAACGTTGTGATGGAATGTATATATTTTACATTTGATATGAGTTTAACACATCTACATTAAAAAGTAAATGAAAAAGCTGGCCTGTAAAATTATACCTACAAAGTCTACTGAGGAATTCAATTATTCTCCGAAATATGGAACATATCGATATCGAAAAATGTATTCAACAAGGTAATTCAGTGTGCGAGTAGTGATGCTCTTAACATCTCAGTTCGTTAATACACCGAAAGGATTTTTACTTTTTCCTCATACAGAATTTGAAAAAAGTCTATTCTAAAATAACATACTGTTGTGGATCTTTGCAAATTTTAATACTGTTCGGTACGACTACATAACATATATACGAGCATGTTTAGTGCCCCAGTGACTTTGTTTCTTATCGCTACATGCCGTTCGATATCCTTCTTGAGTCTTCCATTATCTGAGGAAATACTATCTAAATAGCAGAATTCTTCCTCAATCTAATCTTACATTACTCGCTCATATAATACAAAGCATTTACTTTTCCTTGCATACCTTTTTATTACAATGATTTTAGATTTCGCACTATTTCTCTTCATATCTCTCATACAATTCTGTGACCTAGGTAACCTCCGTGGCCTAGTTGGTAAGACACTTGTCTTCCAACTAGGAGGTTGCGGGTTCAAAATCCGCTAGAATCTAGATTAAAACAAAAGGATTCCAGTCCAGTTTTCACTTAAAGCCTTTTTAACATCTTTCTGGTTGGTTGGAAGAGATTGCCACATGGCAACGCGCCCGCTAGGTTGTACTGTATACAACGAAAGTGTAATACAATACAATGTATTCATTTGATTCTGCAATTCCTCTTATTGCTATACGCTGTTTGATATCTATCTTAACTCTTCCATTATCTGAGAAAATCTTCACAAATAACGGATTCCTTCAACTTGCTAAAACATTTATTTTTTACTTATCCATACACGTGTATCGCATTTACTTTAAAAGCAAATTATAAAATGAATATCTAGTAATTTGTTTTATCAAACACTGTTTATTCCACTTTTTGTAACGGTATAACCCTACAGGTTTCAAGGTGCACACCTCATCTTCAGGGGAGCACAAACAAAACTGAATTCTGTTTGAACTGGTACCGAGATACACGCTTCTAACGATTAACATTCGGGTTGAGGACTGTTGGTGAAGGGAGTGGGAAGAGCGGGGTGAGGGGGGGGGGGATGAGACGATCTCGGCCAGCAGCAGGAATATTTTTGGGATATATGTGTTTGCCAGATGTTCACCTCGATGCACTGACTTAGAAATAACGGATTCCTTCAGCTTCCTCCAACATTTATTTTTTACTTATCCATACACGTGTATCGCATTTACTTTAAAAGCAAATTATAAAATTAATATCTAGTAATTTGTTTTATCAAACACTGTTTATTCTTTTACCTCATTTTCAGGGGAGCGCAAGCAAGACAACGAGTCTTGTTTGTGCTCCTCTGATGATGAGGTGAAAGCCTTGAAACCAGTAGGGTTATACCGTTACAAAAAGTGGAATAAACAGTGTTTGATAAAACAAATTACAATGTCTTTAAACCTCCACAATGTCTTAACTATAAATAATAAATATCTAGTACTAAAAAATACGGAGGAGTTGACCAAAGGTATAAAAATTTATTTAAAAAACTCTTAAGAAATTTTCCCCGCCTATTTTAATTATCGATCCGCCACTGAGTCGTAGCCATATATTCTTCTATATGGCAATTGGAAAGCGATACAGAAAAATGGTCCTCGACCATACGTGTATTTATGGCACCTCTTATATTGGAAACGTATAAAGATAAAGACATGGTTCGAAACACGCCCCCATTAATATGCAATGCAGCCCTTGTAATGTTTTCAAGAAAATATCCGTTAAAAAGGGCCTTCGCACGTAAAAGGGTATTTATATAAAATAAAACTTTAGATTGAAACAAGTTACATAACTTATTTGAAATTAAGAGGTTTTTCAATTGATTTTCAATTGCTTGTAGAAGAATTGCCACCTGGTTCTTAACTACCTTCCGACCAACAAAAATATTATATTTTCTTATACACATTCTCGACCTTGACCCAACAACCGAAATCAAGTGCAGAATTTAATTATCTCGTGCGACTTTTAATAAAATGAGAAGCGTATTCTGCGATGATAATCTAAACTTGACAACGGTTAGTCAAATGCTACGTTTGGTCAGTGTTTTTGCATGGAGTAGAATCATGGAGCCTCAAAGTAAGTTGTATGAACCGACTGGAAGCATTCGAAATGTGGATGCACCGGAGAATGCTACGGATACCCTGGACGGATATGGTCAGCAACACGAGGGTTCTTCAAAGAGCCGAAGTTGACAGATAGTTGCTGACTAATATTAAAATCCGAAAGGTATACTTGGGTCATGTACTTAGACGAGCAAAGTATAGATTACTGCACTTGATCATTCAAGGCAAAATAGAAGACCGAAGAGGTTTTGGCAGGAGGCAAATCTTCTGACCTCGCAATATACGTGATTGGACTGGCATAAGGGGCGTTGGAGATCTTTTTAGGGCTGCTGGGGATAAAGATATCTACTCTCAAGTGATATTGGACCTGACATGACACTAAAAAGAAGAAGATACGCATTCTCACACAATTCTGATTTTTTTACATTTCGTACCACTTTCGAAATATTTCCGAAATACTTTCAAAATATCAATCGTGTTTTTCCTCTACCACAAATTCCACTGTATATTTCTTTTGTTAGTTTTTCTTCATTTATTGGTTATACATGTCCAAACCATAACAAGGTGCTTTTCTCTATTTTATTTAATACGAGTACATCAGTCTTTAATTCACATTTATCCATAATCACTTCATTATGTATTCTGTCATACATTGCCACTCCAAGTATTGTTCTTAGTCCAAGTCATTATTACAGCAGATATTTTGCTCCTTTCAGTGTTTTTAGGTCGAATTTATATTTTTAATCGAGTAAATATTTCCAATTCCGGAGTGCCCGCGTATTTTCGCGAGTAAAACTTTAAGGGCGAGCAAAATAATTTTCAAGGATTCGCGCGACTCGGGGGTGCGCAATTTTCGAAGAATTTCTCCTAAAACTTGCAAAGCAATGCATCATCGTCCCTCTGGGGTGCTGATTGGTTTCAGCCCTCGAAGGTCTAAGGGGTGGTTTTCTACGTAAAATCTAATATATCAATGGACGATATGGGATACCATATTTTTCGATAGGCAGCCTGAAAATATTTTGAAAAAAAAATACGAAATTTAATTCATACATTCATGAAATCATCTCGCCTCTTCTCTACGAGGGTAGACATAGATGAGAGAGTGCCAATATTTTCTATCGCGACACAATTTTTAAACATCTATACATCTTCTCATACAATTTACACAATTTTTTTTTTTAGTTCGAGATGAAACAATCGCTGACGGCATAAGCTGTAAAGAACATCGTGAAATAGTAGCGATGAACAGGAAATTCCAAAAGACAATATCTGTTGAATATTTCGCAATTACATAAGGAGCTGAAACTTTCAGCGAGATATTGAGGGGTGGTGGGACAGTTTAGGATGTTATATAAAAATTATATTACATGGACCTAATGGTGATTATCTTATATTTAACCGACAAAACTTTGCCCATCATCCATGCATCTTGAAATTAGGAACGAATCGAATTTTCATCCAGTTTTATCCATGCTTGAATATCTTCTTATGTACGTCTTTTTCACCAAGTTTTAAGAACTCAAAGAAATCCTGTCGTGCTGACGCCACACATAAATGAAAACGGAATACCCACAACGTAGACAAAAGGTCTGTGTTGTGGGCGTCAATAAATATCAAGTATGAATATATTTTTTAATACCAACTTTGATGTATCGTAATGAAACGTGGACTGAGAAGAAAACAAGCTCTCTGATATGGTTTGGGCATGATGAACGAATGAATGAAGAAATACTAGCAACACAATAAAGTGCAAACGTAACTGGAAGGCGTCATATATAACATTGAAAAATAAGTTGATACTTTTTCCGATTGTTGATTATATTTACAATACCCCGTTACAAACTCTTCAACTTGATAAACAGTGAAACTCTGTAACATATACGAGTATGTATCACGCGAGTCAAACTTCGCATATTTCATAATTCCAGGCAGACCAAAAAAGTTTATCCCACAATGTTCCACACACAATTATAAAAAAACACACCTTACTCAAGAGATCACTCAAACCTTTGCAACAAGTCACCCCCTCCTGAAAGCCCAAACACTCAAACTCCTATCGTAATAATGTCTATGCTCCGATCCACTGCCTGAATTTTTTGGGTTCTTTTCACAAACATCGAAAACGATACTAAAAAATGGAAATTGAAATTATTTATTTAACACTTTTATTGCAAATATAATCTGGCGGGCTTATTTCCAGGTGGTAATCTCTTCCAACCAACCAGATATCAAACGACATATAGCAATAAGAGGAATTACAGAATCAAATTAATACATTGTATTGTATTACACTTTTGTTTTATATAGCACAACCTGGCGGGCGTGTTTCCATGTAGGAATCTCTTCCAGCCAACCAGAAAGATGTGAAAAAGGGCTTAAATGAAAATCAGATCGGAATCCTTTTAAAAAAAATCTAGATTCCATCGGGTTTTGAACCTGCAACCTCCGAGCTGGGAGACAAGTGTCTTACCAACTATAGAACATACATATGAGATCAAAAATATTGCTGCATTTACTCCAAAACATCATACTGTCGATGAGTTGGTACAGGATCCCTTAAAAAATGTTTTACCAATAAACTGATGGTGTAACGCGTTCTGTCCACTCCATGAGCAGCAGATTGACAGCCCTGGTGGAGTGACAGATGTGACAGCATTCATGGCGTGTTTCCATGTTTCATCCATGTCCAAAAACCATCAAAAATATATTGACAGCGGGTTGGTTGATTTATTTTTCGTTTAAAATGCATTTTCATCAAAATCATTTAAAACACAAAATAATTCATCCACTCTTTCATCCATATATTTATTTTGTCAAGTTCTATAGTCTAGTTGGTGAGACGCTTAGCATATTCTATCCGGGGACTTCAATTTCTCTGACTTTCTTAGTTTCCTTTAATCAAAATATCATTCACTTCATCTAACCATGTTGGGTTTAGTTTTCCATTACCACGCCTTTCATTCACATTTGCAGTATATATTTGTTTTGTTAGTCTTTATTCATTAATTTGATCAACATGCCCAAACCATCAAGGAGTGTTCATCTTCATCTTACTTAACACATCAGCCTTAAGTTCACATTCATCCCTCATAACTTAATTCCATATTCAGCCATACATTGTCATTCGATATGTTCTTTTTCAGTGTACGTATTTCTAGATTATTTATTTGGCATCTCTCAGTCTTTTTCTAAGTCCACATTTCACTTCCATACATCAACGTTGGTATTAAAATACTATTTTTCTCATATTTTCACAGTATATTAGTTTTATAAGTCTTTCCTTTTTCATTCCACGTGTCCAAACCATCTCAGAGTGCTCTTCTTCGTCGTATTCAATACATCAGCCTTAAGTTCACTTTATCACTTTGTTCCGTATTCTATCATTGAGGTGCAGTGGTAACGCACTGGACTTCCGTGCGGAAGGTCGCCGAATCAAACCTCGCGTTGTGCTACTGCTCTCGAAGGACACTGGCATCTTTTCCGCCTAGTGTTCGGGGGTATAAAGATACTTATGACATCGGTCATATATACTTTAAAAAATTTAAGAGAAAAAAAATAATAAATGAAAAACAGTACAGCGGTGTGGTCGGTGAGTTTGATGGTGTGCAACAGTTCACTTACAAAAAAAAAATTACGGCCCCATTTCGATTACCAACAGAATTGACGTTGGACTGGCGAGGGGATCCTCGATTACGAGGCCCAGCAACGACGAAAATGTATTATGTCAAACATTGTACTCTTACATAATTTATTTGGCTTCTTTAAGTCTTTTCACCGTCCATGTTTCACTCCCATAAATTCCAATTTGGTGCAAAAATACTGTTCTGGATTATCATCTTAGCAGATTTTGATACTATCCGATTCGAGTATAGTGTCCTATTGACATTGTTTCCTATCGCTCCGCCATTCGATATCTCTTGTAACTGTTTCATCGTCTGAGAAAATACTACCTCAATAGCAGAACTAATTAACTAGCTCTAATATTTCATTGCTTACCCATATATGGCATTTACTTTCATACCATACCTTTCATACTTTTCTATCACCATGACTTTAGATTAAGTCACTTTCATACTTAAATCTTTCTCTTTGCATTTCTTATAAAATATATTTATTTATCTCATGGAAAGCCGCTAGAACTTGTCCAGGAATATGTGTGTTTGGGCCAACTTATTTCCTTTGTAGATAGTATATCGGAGAAAATAGCACGTAGGACAAAACTAGCATGGAGCTCATTTGGACGCTTGAACAACATCTTCAAAAGTAATCTCCCAATATCCTTGAAGCGAAGGGTCTACAACCAGTGTATTCTCCCAGTACTTGCGTATGGCTGCGAGACATGGACGCTCACAGTAAAGAACACACAAAAGCTCCAGACCGCACAAAGGGGCATGGAGAGATACATGTTGGGATATACTAAAAGAGACCGTAAACAAAACACATGGATTCACAATATTACAAAGGTAGAAGATTTTATAAAGGTGTACGAAAGAATGAAGTGGCAATGGGCAAGACACGTAGCCAGAATGTCAGACTCTCGATGGACATCTGTAGTTATCCAATTGTACCCAAGAGGCATAAAGAGGAACAGAAGAAGACCGAAGGTACGCTGGATAGATGAAATCAGGAAGCATGGCAGCATCACATGGCATCAACAAGCAAAAAACCGAACTATTTGGAGTCAACTCGGGGAGACCTTCATCCAGCAGTGGATCGATCCTGGTTGACAATGATAATGATCTCATAATACATCCACTCTCATAACTATGTCATCAGCATACAGCAATCCGCAAACATTTCCATTCGACATTATATGCCACCCACCAATCTCTCTAGTCTTTGTAAATATTCAAAAATTAAAGTGACATGAAACTTCCTTGATTCACCCCTTTTGAATGATGAAAAACGCCTACAAGTATGAAAAACTCGTATATCATTAACCAATAGAAACTCCGCTTTAAGTTTTATCGAGAATAAAGCAGTAACGAGGGGAGGGAATGTGTCTTGCAAGACAACGCAGGCATTGGAAACAAGAACACGGAACTCATAAGTTAATTATACTACATCCCCAAGCATTGGATCTACCCCCCACCATCTCCCTCTGGTAATCAGATTTATTGCGCTGCTTTCCATGTACTTACCTGAACCACGAGACAAAGTTGGAATTATGTTTACAGCATTTAAATCATATTTGATTATCAGAGATGCACGACCTCCGTAGCCTAGTGGTAACATTGTTGACTTCCATCCTGAGGTTTCGGGTTCAAATTCCGATGGCACCAAAAAAAATACCATTGTGATAACAGAGTTTGTCTGTTAACAATACTCGTGTAGCGGTCGTCGCACACTCGGAACACTGTGGGCATCCATACACACGGTCAATGACCGATGAAGTGACCTTTGCATTCCTCGACAAATATAAATAAACAAGTCCGAAGTTCACACGCCGGCCATTCAACCCATAGCCCGGAGCGGACCGCATTCCATACTAGAGTGAGAACGCACCACGGCTGTCTCGCCAGTTCCGTATTTGAATGATACCTACATACAACATTAATCGTTTCGCTAATGCAGAAACGAGACGAAGGATATCTTGCTCGCATTCCCGCACACACGCGGAAATAGTATAAATACCTACGTTTACTAATAAAAACTCTTCTTCCGCATTCCGATCCAAAACGTGTTTTATTTATCAACAAATCATCATCATCTCTTCCCTTAAGGACATATTCCCTAAACTCGCATGCACTGAGCGGTAGTTCCGTGCCTACTTTAGAGGTTCTAAAAACTCATAAAATGTTAGTCAATATTGTCGTCTGAAACACTTATTTGGATATATTGAAGTCTTCGTCTTCATCGAATAAATTTATTGTTCCGAATCGATCAAATAGGGTGGTTTATCATGACAGGGTTTTTGCCGTTGCTGTTCCTGTGGATTGGAATGGTCTGTCTCTAAGTGTTAGATGTATGGATAGAGTATGCATCTTTTGGAAGTACTTGAAGACAACACTCGTTGGAAGGGCTTATTATCATTTATTGTTTAATATGAACACTACATCTAAAGCCGAATGTGCTGTTCATTTAATAAAGCACGGATGTTGTATATTACATTAAGTGTTCCATAAACCTAGTTTCGTGTCAGTACCCTTCTTTTAATGTCCTTTTCAACTTGCCCATCACACGTTAACGATGTATCAAAATGTGACATAGGCCAAAAGATAACAATACTATATAAAGGCAGTTTATATAGCGCCGTTTAGAAAGCAGATCAAGGGTGCCTTCACTCGGGATTCAAACCGACTATTACTTACAGATTAAAAAAATAAAGAAACTAAATGAGTATAAAGATAGAAAAGTGATGGCTGCGGCCATTAGATTAGACACCTGCTAGCATTTGTATATATTATATACAGAAAAACACATTTGGTAAGAAAACCGCGTAAAACTTACCAAGAGAAGACGAACTACAAAGAAACATTTGTAGATCTTTCAATATTCTATAGTACTCGTAACACATTCGGTTTTAGGTTTAGTAGAGTGTATTGAGAAGTGTTCGTACAATGGTTAAGATAACTTTGAATAATAATAATATCGGACAATTTATATAGCGCTGTTTAGACAGCCAAATCTCGTCAAGGGTGGGTGGGTTCACCAACTCGTGATTCAAACCCACCATTATTGACAGATTAAAATATTACCAATTAAATATTATATATATATCAGTTGAGTGTAAAGATAGAAAGGTAGTGGCTGTGGCCATTAGATTAGATACTTCCCAGTATCTGTACGTGTTCAAAAAACATATTTGGTAAAAAAAAAACAAAGTAAGACTAACTTCAAAGGAACCTTAGTAGATCTTCCGATATGTGATTGTGATACATTCGGTTTTAGGTGTTATTTAGTTTATGTGCGTGATGTTCATATATAATCATAAATTTTGATAAGACCTTCCAAACAGGGTTGTTTTCACGTGCTTCCTAAAGCTGCACACGCCATACGCATTCTCTAACACTATGATCTAGACTATTCCATGACCAGCAACGGAAAAGTCCTGTCATAATACCCCGCTCTATTGAATCCGACTTCAAGAAAGTAACTAGACGAAAGAAGAAGAATTGATAAAAGGCTTTTTAAAAATTTGCGACAATGTTCAATAGATTCGTGGACAATAGATTTATTTTTCGTCTATCTAGTACTCGACTTTGTTCTTTGAGTGATGCATTCGGAAGCTCTTGTTTAACCTTTCCTTCCCATTGTTGGGTATCTTCTACACGTTGCTTCTAATAACCATCAATATCTCTATAAATATTATAAATACAAAGTTAAGATTTTAGGTATTCCTCCATAATATATTTACGCATTGATTTAAAAAATAATATTAATAATAATCAGAATTTATCGACTACATCGAGGTGTTTTGTAAAGATCGAAAACAAATTCGCATTTAAACGCTGTGAGTGCCTCGATCTTGGGTCTTGACGATAGGTGAAGAGTATGCGGGAAGCGCGACACTATATTCGCATCTCACTTTGGCATACGTCACTGAATAGCGAGGAGCTCAATTGTCTCAACCTCGCAAGTGTAAGCCACGCCCGAGTTAGCCACCAACCCTGCCGCGCCGCAGTAGCTGTTGAGCTGGCAACGAGACTAGATCTACGCCCGTTCCGTGAGCGTTGCCAGATGGTTTTTTAATGTTTTCAGCAAGTAAATCTCAATTATTATAATTTTTAACTTCAATTATAATTAATTAAGGGGATTATCTATGAATGTTCTTATTTTTCCAATTTAAAATCGCTAATTTTTGATCGCGTACTCACTACCCAACACCGGAGCGCGCGTTTCAATTTTACCACTGTAAGGAAAGGGTTAAAATATTTTTTCAACAGTGCATGGATGGCACAGGTTGGAGTTACATACAAAATTCACATCCCTGAGTGCTTCTCCTTGTTGATTCTATAAATGTGCTTCAATCTCTTGAATTTTTCAACAACTACATTATTTTGCTTACAATCATGCAATATATATTAGTAATTTGCTAACGACAGTTGCACGTTATAATTTACAATCGTGAGAAAACAGAAATTGGGTAACTCCATGCCTGAATTGGCGGATATTTTAAATGTAAATTTTGAGTTCAGGAGAATCCATTTCAATCTTAACTGTTGACTGGGAGATTAGTTATTCCACTTTAAAATGTAATTTTGTATTCTCGTTGCTCTTTAGATATACCATATTTTATTTTTATACCCAAAAAAACACTTGTTTTCCACAGACCATGTAATTTATAAATTATACCAAGGGTTAAAATCTCAATTATCAGTGTTCATCTTATGCACAGTTCCGTCATGTCAACAGGTCAGGGAAAATATAACTAATTATACTCGTATACAATATACGAGTATGAAAACATAAAATGCAACACTCATTCCTGAATCAACTTTCAGCCCCCATTCTCTTAACTTTGTCAGTGTTGAACTAAATATGTCAACATTTGAGTCAGCTATCGCGCTGCATTCTGAACACATTCTTACTACTGGGTTATAATATAAGACGATCTACTTCTTCTTTACCCTTGCCTTACCCGATCTACTTCTTCTTTATCCTTGCCTCAGCAGGGTTCATATGTCTGTGACATTGGCGGGAGGGAGTACGAATCTAGGATCGGGCTGTTTTCTCACAGAAGATCACATGATCGACGTGGAGGAACGATTCAAGATTGACGTTGGAGTGGCGAGGGGATCCTTGACTACGAGGCCCGGCAACGACGACCCTTGCCTTATTCCATCCATTTGAAATCTGCTATTTGGACCTTTTTCCTCTATCATATTCCATCTCGCCAATCTCTCGGGGATATTCCGAGTCTTGTCCCGTCTTCCTCTATTTTCTTATATAGGCTCTTCTTGAGTGCAAAATGGTCGCCGTGTGACGTTTGACGACCTTCACGAAGAATTTTCTGACATTTATCGAAGTCTCCTTGGTAATATTGTGTCGGAAAAACTTGGTTACAAGAAGTTGTGTTCGAGATGCCCAGAATGCTCACACCGGAACACCGTCAAAATCGCGTGACCGCCGCGCGTGAATTTTTGAATCGTTTTGCACAGGAGTGAGAAGCTTTTCTGGACTCTATCGTGACGGGGGATAAGAAGTGGCTGTGTTACTACACCCCAACAATTTTCCAACGATCAGGAGGTCGAAGAAGCTGTGAAGAAATGGCTGAAAGAGCTGGCGGTGGAGGTCTATGATACTGGCATGCAAAAGCTGGTGCCCCGACTACATATATGTCTCGATCTCGACGGCGATTACGTTGAAAAATAGTTTAATATATTTGTAAAGTATCCTGTGAATTTCAATTAAATACAAGCATTTTTCGATCCTACATAAATGTTGTAACCTTACTTTCTGGATGACCCTCGTTATAAAGAAACACGAGATCACAGTACGTCAACGAAATTCAACCGATTAAAGATTGAAAAAATCAGAAATCATAATCAGGAAAAGACGAAAAAAGTTGTTCGGATTGCGATTAAACATCGCCAAACACCACGTTGAAATGTTCTTTCAATTGAATATTTGGTTGATAGTCAACAATCGCGGCACCCATCGCGCAGACAGATTTTCATATTCAATTTTTCGTGTAGGATATTGTACACCTGTTAACTTGAGATATCAATTGCCTTAACAATCCCGTGCACATGCTGCCGGCGGCATTTCATTACGAAAATATGGCTTTTTCAATGATTTCTTCCATGGTGGTCGCAATTAGGCGTCCGGAATGCGATTCATCTTCGCTGCATGTACTGCCACGTTTAAACTCATCTATCCAGAAATAAACAGTCTTCATCGCTGGTGTAGAGTCCCCGTTAAGTTCACCCGACTTGACTTTATTCTGCGCGGCTGTTAACTTCGTTAAATAAAAATGTTTTATGACGGCACGGAACTAGTTTTTTCCATTGTTGCGGCAAATTTCAAAGTGGCCGATTCAGATAGCTGCCAAACGTTAGCTATGCTTCGCATCTTGCCAAATTTTTCACAGAGTTGCACGTTTCACTATGGTTAAGGTTGCATATTACAGAGGAATACTCCAGATTGCTTCTTACCAATGACTTGTACTATTGATTGTATTTTTTTATAAAATGTGATTTTTTTTATAAAATGTGATTTTTTTTGTTAATTTCAATCTCATATTGTACTATTGATTGTATTTTTTTTTATTAAATGTGATTTTTTTTTGTTAATTTCAATCTCATATTGTACTATTAATTGTATTTTTTTTATTATTTGTGATTTTTTTTAAATTTTAGTAAGACTTTGTGCGAGTTTTTCTATCTCTTCACTTACGGTAGTGTTACCAATACGCACAAAGACGATCTGCGAGCTCCGTGTCTACTTTAGCGGTTTTAAGTTCGATGACTTGATTTTTGGGACTGGAGACAACATATTCTACTACTTACAGTCTTTAATATGTCTACGTAACCAATTCGGACAGATAAAACAAAAAAAGCTAGAAGAATATTCATTACAAAAGAAACATTTGATTCGTCCACTTACAACTAAAATATTTTAGTTCTGTTTCAGTTACGATGTAAACGCGCCTCTAACATATACGGAGGGTTCCAAAAAATGTACATTGTTTCAATTATTATAAATTCAGTATTTATAAAGCAATATCTAAGATTAAAACTCCGAATTCAAGAAGACAAATATAGATTAATTTAGTTATCGCAAGTGCTTGACGACAAAAAGTGACCAACATTTCCTAGTTATTAAGACGTCTATTTTCTGACTCGAAGGATGCAGGTTCGGAGGTTAAACATAAGAATTCTAGTCGGGTTCTTCTTTAAGGCCTCTGTGAAATCTTTCTGGTTTGTTATAAAATATTGTTACATGGCAATAAGCTCCCCTGGTTGTGCTGTATACAACGAAAGTGTAAAACAGTAACAACAGCAAGTGATCAAATTGATAGGCGTTTTGGTCCATGCACTGCTGACAACGTGGAGTATTGGAATTACATATATCACGAATAATTTGCTATGGCATTTGCTGGTTGTATGTTATTAACTGTATCTTTAATAAGTCCTTATACAAAAAGTTCTGAGAGGGAGGCAGTTTCACATGGGGTGGCCGTACAAAAAGAGAGGTTGACAGTCGCATCTACCAAGCAAAACTCGCCTTTAATAAGAAATCAAAGATTTTCGAATCCAACAACATGGACCTAAAGCTCCGCAAGCAATTGGTCAAAACATATGTTTGAAGTATTTTGATGTATGGTTGCGAGACATGGTGCATAGGCGAAAGAGATCGAAAAAGATTGGTGGCCTTCGAGATGTGGACCTATAGACGAATCCTAAGGATTTCCTGGAGAGACCACATTACAAATTACGAGATTCTCAGCAGGATCGAAGAAATCAGGCACCTGTCAAACACCATATCGGAAAGGCGTGCAGAATGGATGGGTCATATGCCGCGACATGACAATATGCCGCGACATGACTCTTGCACAATATACTGGAGGGAATGATTGAGGGATCGACTGGAAGAGGGCCTCCTCGCCGAGAGTATCTGGAACAAATATGCCACGATATGGATTGCACCTCCTATACAGAGCTCAAGAGGATCGCTGAAGACCGATCGGAGTGGAGGAGGAGATACAGAGATTTGCTGCTAACTAGTCTCCGGGATTGAATCTATAGAAGACGAAGACAAAAAGTTTATTGGCGTAAGGTTTGGGGAGGGCGTGAAGTATTCAATGCTAAACCTACATCCAATACATCTCTTTGGCAAATTTTCATCAAAATAAACCCTCACACCACGACGGTAGTGGGAAGGTGCACCATCTTGTTGGAAATAAAAGTCCTCCTTATCCCTAAACTCCTCATGAATGCATGGTGTGACTGATTCCTGCATCAAATTTAAGTAAATTTCACGGTGTAAACGGGTGTATATATATTTTGGAACATCCTATATACATTTACCCCTTCATTTGGCACAGGCGGGCCCGTTACGTATTGATGGTAATAAGGGGTTTGGGGGTCGGGGAGCATTTCATTTTCAATTTTCACGAGATTTCGAAATACATGGGGATCGATTCCGGAACACAAGGGGTCGTAAACGTGGAAAATTCTTTAATGATTGAAAACTGTATACAATTAAAAATCTTTTGAAAAATCAAAACAAATACAGACTGGTCCAAAAGTTGAGCTCCAGTGTTCTTTCTCATGGCCTTGTTGATGCACTACAACATATATACTCGAGTTGCGAGATACGTCGACTTTGTGTGGGGCACCTTTGGACTGGCAGCAAATAGTTCCGGACCATGTACCAGTGGAGGGCTATTATTTATTCTCAGGTTGATGGTGTTTCAACAACAAGACGAGTGAGAAACAGTCAGCGTGCTGCGAACATGCGTCAGAATTATCAGTCGACTCAGCAAGATCCACATATCTGTGACATCTGCAGGGAGGAAGGGGTGTATCTAGGATCGGACTGTTTGCTCACAGAAGATCACACGATCAATGTGAAGGAGCAGCTTAATATTGACGTTGGAGGGATGGTAAGATCCTCGACTACGAGGTCCAGCAATGACGACAGCGACAACTCAATTGGACAGTATGAAATTCTATTAAGATGATAATCTGCAACTATATAAGAGTAGCCGATAACTATACCTGTTATATACACAAGATGATAGATACTCGACAATAGAAGTGCTAATCAATTTTTTTCGTGAGGGGATCGGTTATTTTTTTGTCGATGTCGTCCAATAAGAGCAGAACAAGGGAATTTATTGTGGATTTTGTTATGTTGTGGAACTTGTTGTGGATGTCTTGTATCACAGCAATCTCGCATTTGGTCCTCAAACAGAATTTATGTGCAACTCTAAGATTTATGATGGGAATATCTAAAACAAAAAAAAAAAAACACAAACTCTTTGAAAATTAAACGGTTCTCAAAACGCTGTTTAATTAATTGATTCCTGGCAGACTAAAACACCATGCTTGCATTTGGAGTCCGCTAAGGGCACAGAGCTCACTCATGGTGGATAAGGTACAGAAAAAATATATACGAAATCTTTATATGCGTTAGTTTGGTGTCTATCCATGGGTTTATCATATTTAGTTTCTGCTGGGAATGCTCAGGTATAACTCCTTGAGCTTAAAAAGAAATCTGTGTCTCCTGGTATACATTGTCTGACTCGTTCGAGGAGTCGTAAGCTGTCCAGCATTACTGGAAAGATAAGTGTATACCCTTAACAATTACACAAGACTACGCCGGCAAAAACTATCCGTAATCATTCCCGTCTCCCAGACCCCATGCCTGTTGGAAATTTTGTGAACGGGACTGTTTCGAATGTTGACATATTTCATATCAAATTACCAAAAGTAAAAGAATAATTTCTTTTAAGACTAAAGACATTAGATCATACTCATCAACTCATTTAAGTTACTTTGTTTTGTTGTTTATAGTTAAGGCATTAACGTTGTGGAGGTTTAAAGACATTGTAATTTATTTTTATCAAACACTGTTTATTCCACTTTTTGTAACGGTATAACCCTACCGGTTTCAAGGCTTTCACCTCATCTTCAGGGGAGCACAAACAAGACTAAATTCTGTTTGAACTGGTACCGATATACACGCTTCAACGGTTGAGGACTGAGGGGTAAGGGAGGCATGGGACGATTTCGGCCAAGAGCGGAGAGATTTTTGGGATATAACTGTTTACCAGATGTTCGGATCGATGTACTGACTTAAAAATTTCTTGAGCCTCTAATCTGTCCAATTCCCGTCCGTCGATCCGAATCTGGTAAAAAGTTATATCCCAAAAATCTCTCCGCTCTTGGCCGAAATTGTCCCATACCTCTCTCACACCTCAGTCCCCAACCGTTGAAGCGTGTATATCGGTACCAGTTCGAACATTATTTAGTCTTGTTTGTGCTCCCCTGAAGATGAGGTGAAAGCCTTGAAACCGGTAGGGTTATACCGTTACAAAAAGTGGAATAAACAGTGTTTGATAAAAATTAATTACAATAAGTTACTTTGAATGTACGTGTACGGTCATATAGCTGAACCCAACACTTTGGAGCTTATGGTGGATACGGTATTATATTTTGAATAAGTATGTATGTATGTGTACATATACAGTCTGTTTAATGCGAAAGGGGATTGGTGGGAAATTAAATACAAGACGTTTCGGGAATAGCCAGAAGTGGCATGGAGCCAAATCAGGCAAATACTTTTATGGCCAAGAAATCAATCATCTTTCCTATTAGACAGGCCGTGTTGGTTTGTCGGTAACATGTGATGAAACATGGTACTTTTAGTATGAGCCACTTTCGAAGCGCCAGAGCTCGGAATGAAAGGGTCCACCATCTCCGAAACCGAAAAAAGGGCGCATGCAGATGAACCGAATCAAGACTCTGCTTAGCGTTTTCTTTGATTCCAAGGCCAGTATTCTTCGAGTTCGACCCGAATACCGGTAACAAGGGGCATGGTCATTGTTTTCTCGATTTCTTGTCCAAAAGTTTTGTCGATTTCTTGGCTAAAAAAAGTATCGTTATGCTCGGTTACCCCCCGTATTCACCGGATTTGGTTTCATGCGACTTTTGTCTATACTTAAAACTGAAGTTGGCGATGAAAAGAAAGGGTTCGACACGATTTCAGATATCTAGAAGGCTTCGTCTACGATTTTGGAGGCAATTCCGAAGAATGTGTTTCAGAAAATTTTACAACCGCTTCTGGTATCGTATTGACTCACAAAGAGTATATTTTGAATAAAACGGAATGTAAATTAAAAATACAATTACTGCACCTGATCATCCAAGGCAAAATAGAAGCCCGAAGATGTGTTGGCAGGAGGCAAATCTCCTGGCTCCACAATATACGTGATTGGACTGGCATAAGGGACGTTGGAGATCTTTTTTGGGCTGCCGGGGACAAAGATGTCTACTCTCAGGTGATATTCAACGTTGGCGGGACCTGACATGACACTGGGAAGAAGAAACTAAAAATAAACAATGCCTTGTATTTCATTTTCCGTCAGTCACCTTTCGCATAGGACAGATAATGTCTGTACTCGTATATAGTATATATGTGTGGAATGTTATATATAATTTTTTTTAAATATGTTAACAATGTTTGTATTTTCCAATGTAATCGGGCTTAGCATGTATAATGAAAATAAATAAAACAAATACGAAATAATTCCGCAGCTGAATTAAATTAGGAGATGCTGGCCATGCATTGAATGCCATGAATTGAATGGCATTAAGGCCATGCATTGAATACTCATACGTTAGGAGCTAGGTTCATGAAATGTCTGTCTAAAGGCCGTTCGTATATGCGCTGTTTTTCTTCCACATAAAATTAAATGTTTAACTTTTATATTCCATTTGAGACCACATATTATGTTATATCCAAGTTTAAAGACCTCTGTTCTGCATCATTAGCCAAGTGTTTTGTGGGGTAAACTTATGATTGTTTCAACATATCGGGGAGATTCCGAAACAATAGGCAGCCAACTTGAGGGGGATGTGTGTGTGTGGATGCTGTGTGTACCGGGAGTTCCTTCTTGAGGCGGAAAGTCGTGAATAATGAAGATATAGGGGGGCTGGAGAAGAAGAACAACTCACTATTAAACAGAGGCGGGTTAACGTAAAAGCTATAGTATAAAAGACAAATTGTATTATATTGAGTGCACTTGACAAAAGTCTGGTATCTAAACAGTGCTTTAAAAATTGCTATTTATTTTTTTACTGTTTTATCTTTTCGTCGTATACAGTATAACCAAGTTGGATATATCCTTAAGACTATGCTTTTTGCAGATGATGTAACACTGATATCAGATAACCATTATGACTTGTAGAGCAGCCTGGAGAGATGGAGAAAGATGCTGAAGGAAAATGGCTTAAAACTTAGTAGGAAAAAGACAGAATATCTGTACCTGCCATTTGAAGACCCAACTCCTTCAATGCAACTGGATGAGGAAATATTAGCCGGCTGTGACTCGTTTAAGTATCTGGGCTCACTCATTCACAAAGACGGAGGGTGCGCCACGGATGTTGACCATAAAATAAATGTGGGATGGATGAAATTCAGATCGGTAACAGGAGTCTTGTGTGACCCGAAAATGCCTATTAAACTGAAATTAATGGTATACCACACTATCGTTAGACCCGCAATTCTGTATGGCTCAGAATGCTGGACTATGTACAGCTCCTACTCTAGGCAACTTGAAACAGCAGAAATGCTAATGCTTAGGTGGTCGGGAGAAGTATTACTGAAAGATAAAATTAAGAGCTCACGCATTCGTGGTAGCCTGGGAGTCACAGACATAAATACAGACAGCTGAGATGGTACGGGCATATAAGACGGAGACCACCAGACCATACTGTAAATCAGGAATCAGGCTATGTCTGTGGATCTTCCTCGACAGACGTCCAAAGGAAAACCAAAGAACTCCTGGATGACTCAATGCTCCAAAATCCTGCAGAGAAACGGCCTAGATGAAAGCGACACCCAAAACCGAATAATATACATCCTGAGAACGAGAAGAGCTGACCCCAATAGCCTACCTAGGTAATGAGTTGGGACAGTGCCAGGAAGAAGAAGAAGAAAGAAGAAGTATAACCTAGTGGGCTAATTATCATATGGCTAATCTTTTCAGACCAACTATCGATGATATGATACGGCAAGCAATCCCTTGTGATTGAATATGCTTGTCAGCCATCTTGTAGATGGAAGACGTAAGATGGAAGATGTGTGTAAGCTGTTGCACACAGTAAACAAATACATGCCATTTTATTATTATTCAGCACGTGCAGTTAGCAACCATTTTTTGCTTAACGACATCTACTCGAGAAATTTGAAACTTCTTTCCAAACAACACAATTTCAATTGTAAGGATAATTTTATATAGTGCCGCTTACAGAGCAAACTCTTCTCAAGAAGGCTCTAATTCGAGAAATCGAACTCACTAATATAAAACCAATCACGTCAGGTAGCTACAACAGCGCCCGAGCGAATCATGTATTTACAATCTTTTCTATCCACCAAAATGATATTTGTGAATCAACGGAATCAAACCCGCAACCTTCGGGTCGAAAGACGGGTGTCTTTACGAACTCGGCCACGGAAGTCATCTTTACTGCAATAATTTGTTTCTTTTTTTAAAAGAAGAGGGCCCTTAAAAATAGTGGTCCGCCACTGTAGCAGCATCATTGCCGATTCTCCGAAGTCTTCTTCTTCTTTGACTGGTAGCTGAATTAAACATAAGCCGTTACTTCGGCTGCACATCGTTACATAACTACCGTGAACTGTGAACTCAGAATGGGGTTTAAATACTTCAGCGATTGTTTTAGATCGATTTTTCAGTTCTCAAAAGTAGGCCACGTGCAAATTAAATTTTAATTTTATTTAAAAATTCATTTTTGTGATCTGTTTCTTGAATAATCAATATATCGACTGTACAAAGCACGTCTTGTATTGTATTGCATTACACTTTCGTTACATAGAGTACAATCTGGCTTATTGCTATGTGGCATTTCTTCCAACCAACTGTGGAGGAACATGGCCGCGCGGTAAAGTACTGGACTTCCTTTTGGAAGGTCGTCGGTTTGAACCCCGCGCTGTGTTACTCCCCTCGAACGACATGGGTATTTTTTCCGCCTAGTATTCGGGTGCATAAGGATACCTACGACTTCGGTCATATCTATTATTTAAAAAAAGGAAAAAAATATATATACCGGTGTGCTCCGATTGTCTCTCTTCGGTGTACCATCGGATCCAGTGCAGCGGTGTGGCCGGTGAGTTTGCTGGTGTGCAACGCTTCTCTCATCCAAAAAGGAGAAAAAAACAAAGACTCCACGGTGCCGCATCGCTTTCCAACTGAATTGACGTTGGAATAGCGAGAGGATCCTCGACTACGAGGCCCAGCCCAGCCCAGACCAACGAACGAACGAACGAACGAATACAGTACAACTTAGCTAGGCTGATATATGACAGTCATAAATATTGCCGTATTGGTCCGCTGCACTGGCGTAAGTGTCGCGACCGAATTTATTTCAAACTCTTTGTATTCAAGTCTCTTAATGGAATATCTTCATTGCATCGTTTGAATCTCTGTCTGAGAGATGTTCATTCGGAGAAAAGTAGAACTTTAAGGTCGATTATTCCTTCATCTTATTAATTGATTGTTTAAAATTGATTCAATAAGGTGGGACATTATGAAAAAGCTTTTACCGTTGCTGGTACTGCGTCATGAAATGATCTACCTTTTTAGTATTTGAGATACAAATGAGTAGTGTGTACAGCTTTAGGAAATACTTATAGGTGACTCCTTTTGGGAGGTCTTGTGAAAATTTATGATGTTATTTATAATCGTGTTATTTATAATCTCAAACAGAGATTGTCTGTTTGCATTTCCAGTTCATCGCTCCTCTTTTTTTACGTCGAAGGTATATGAATGTGATCCGATCTTGTCTGCTGATCCGGAGGTTGCGGGTTCTATCCCCGCTGGAACCCAGATTTTTTAAAATAGGATTCCAGTCTGGTTAACACTTAGGGCCTATAAAAACATATTTATGGTTGGTTGGAAGAGATTGCCACATGGCAATAAACTCGCCAGGTAAAAAAAAAAAATTTGAAAAATGTGGATGCAGAGAAGCAGTCCTATTAGATTTATCTATTATAATTTAAATATAAATAAATATAGGTTTATTGATAGCAACATAGTATGTACATATATAAATACATTCCTAAATCGCACAAATATCTCAAGATAAATAGCAGAAAATAAATTTAAAAGAGAAGCTATCAAAAGGTCTAGGCTCATCTCATAACTTCCCCCTGGCCGAACCACACACATACACCACACTAATATAGGGTGAGCCGGGCCGCGAGCACATCGGATGTTTTTCAGCTCACACCCTAATGTGTCTGCAAACATGTTAAAAGAAGCACAGATGCCAATAGTTCAGTGATTAGTAGACCCATATTCATTATTGGCATTCTGGTTTTAGACATTATTAACAGTCCACCAGATTTATGAGGTGTACCTTATGAAATGCTGCACCTTCAAATATCAGTCCACCTTAATATATTAAGTGGCCTTTATGAGATGCCACACTTTCAGACATCAATCCACCAAAATTTATAATGTGGCCCTTATGAGATGCCACACTTTCAGATATCAACAGTCCACCAGAATTTATTAAGTGGTCCTTATGAGATGCCACACTTTCGGACATCAGTGCACCGGAATTTATTAAGTAGTCCTTATGCGTGCCACATTTTCAAAATCAATACATCAGATTTTATCAAGTGGTCCCTTATGAGATTCCACACTTCAGATATCAACAGTCCACCAGCTCATGCAGTGAGACTCTGGAATCAGTTACAAACCAATATATGTAAGACTCACTCCGTCTTTGGCATGCTTTAAAGAAGCGACTGAAAAAACTCTTAATTTCTAGTCAGTAAAATAACGTGTTTCATTCCTGATTTTTCTTTACCTTTCCTCTCCACCATCCCTTCCTTTCCTTTTGATTGATGATATCTCACTTTATATGAAAAAGAATGTACGGATAATTGTCCATCTTTGTGGTGTTCGTAGGCATTTGCTCACGTATGTGTTGATGGATTTCGTGGGGATGGATAGTCATTTGAATGATTTATGCGACCACGTAACTTGCTTCATTTACTTTTGTCTAGTTGGTTGGAAGATATTGTTGCCTGGTAATAATCCCACCAGATTGTATTTGCAATAAAAGTGCTAAATAAATAAATAAATAAAATAAAAAATACGTTATATTTTTAAACTGTCAATTTGTAATGTAAGTTTGAATCCTGAGTTAGAGCGTCCGTGAGGAGAGTTTGCTTTCTAAACGGCACTGTATAAATTGTCTTTTGTTATTCGATCGATTGTTGCTGGACCTCGCAGTCAAGGATCCCCTCACATTTACAATGACAATTGATATCGAAAATAAAGCTGTTCCATGTAGGTTTTTTAAGTTGCACACCAGGAAACTTACCGGCCACACCGCTGTACTGGATTTCGAGGGGAGAAGCACAGCGCGAGATTCGAACCAGCGTCTTTCCACACGGAAGTTCAGTTCATTACCGCGCGGCCATGTACCTCTGAGTTATTTTATTATTTGTGTTACAATAATAAATATCATATATTATAAACTTAAATTAATTCGTAGATAATCTTAGAATAAAACCAGTCTGAAAATGAATCGGTTAGGAATTGAACCTTTGACGTTAACTTGCTTAAAGTGAATGTTAACTATTATATTGTAATTTGTTTTATCAAACACTGTTTAATCCACTTTTTTCTAACGGTAAAACCCTACCGGTTTCATGGCTTTTGAAAAAAGATTTCGTGAACACAAATCTGCCTTAACAAATCCTCTAATTTATTCTGAAATGGCTAATCATTGTCACCGTGAAAACCACACATTTTCTATCGATGATGCCAAATTCTTATATATCAGTAGTAACGGAAATAAATTGGCCAGATTGGATGCCCTAGAAATGTCTTAATCAGTGCATCGAGGTGAACATCTGGCAAACACATATATCCCAAAAATCTCCCTGCTGCTGGCCGAGATCGTCTCACCCTCCCCCTCCCCCTCTCTCCCCAACCTTCCCCTGTTCTTCCCACTCCCTTCACCAACAGTCCTCAACCCGAATGTTAATCGTTAGAAGCGTGTATCTCGGTACCAGTTCAAACATAATTCAGTTTTGTTTGTGCTCCCCTGAAGATGAGGTGTGCACCTTGAAACCGGTAGGGTTATAACGTTACAAAAAGTGGAATAAACAGTGTTTGATAAAACAAATTACAATGTGTTTTAATTTCCACAATGTTAATGCCTTAACTATAAATACAATATAACTATAATGTTATGACCACCAACAAAAAAAATTAATTATAGTATACTTTATCATCACCATCATTCCATACGCTTCATTAAAAATACATGGGTGTTGACCGCACGACTAAGCACTTGATAATAACAAGAAAGAGCGTTCAGTACAATAAACCCAAGAGATTGAATAATTATAATTTTAGATTGAAATAAAAAATTCACCCCTCGGTCAAATTAACGACCCCATAAAAAATAATTTGTCGTCAATACAAGAAATATTAAAATAATCCTCCTTCCCCTGTTCCCTGGGTACCATCCCCCGCCCCCATTTGTCAGATGTGTTAATTAATTTCTGCGCGGCTAAAGAAAGAAGTGGGTGGGGAGGGTAAGTTATTCAAATGTTATTAGAAGAAGAAAAAGAAGTATTTTTACTCATTTAAATTCAAATTCTGCCCTTGGGGGTCGCTGAGATTTTTTTCAGCAGGGGTGGTCGAAAATTCAAAGGGATAAGATTTCCTGAAAGATATTCAGCAATTGTTTATCGATGAAAACATTATCATGTGAAAAAAAAGCAAATAATAAGATAATTAAGGCTTTTCTAAATATCAATAGTAAGAAAAATAGTCGACTTCAATTCTGATACGATAGGCTTTGCCTCGTGATCTAGTATGATTGTCTGCCATCTTGTGGATGAAATACGCCTGTGCGTGTATTCGTTTATAGTGTGCAAGCTGTTGCACTTCAGCAAGATATATGTAACCCAAAGAGCCGATGGCAAGAAGGTTAATGCTTGCTCAAAGACATTCGGCAGATTAAGTCTTCTGCAGTCATTTTTTAAACATAATTAGTTTTTAACAGAGCTGGATCAAATGAATCAGATTTTGAAAGGTAAAGAGATAAGTATGAAGAATAGAACATTATCTATGGCTATTTATATGATACAAATTTGAATGAGGCGAAATATATCTGCTTGAATAGAAAAGTTTGGAGATCTGTTCTCTCTGCGTACTCCGCAAGGCACACGGCGTAATCATAAGTATATACTGTGATCAATATTTGGTCCATTTGATCTAGCCACGTTTTCCCCGGTCTACCTCTTCCACGCACACTTTGCACTTTTGATTTGTATACTCGCTTAGTCATTCTTTCGCTATTCATTCTTTCAAAATCTTTTAAAGTTTCGTTGTTCATCTTATTTAAAACAACCATTTTATTAATACATTCATTTCCGATGTCTTCGTTCCGCCTTCTTTAATACATTGACACTACACATTTTTCTAAGTGCACATATCTCCACAGCATTAATGTATCATAATTTTTGTAAATGTTCCACTACTATAAATCAAAGTTGACACTAACGCGTACTGTCATTTTTGCTACTATTACATTTATTTATTTATTATTACACATGACAAGAAATATACACAATTTGAGAAAAACAACAGATAATTTAATTTGGACATACAATTTTAATGGATCTGGGTTTGTTGCCTTTCATTTGTCGTATCCCCAGTAAACTAGGCTTTTGCCTGTATCTCACTGAGGATATTTAGCATGAGAAAAATAAATCGATACTTCTTTCCGATTTTTGATTACACAAAAACTAAACCCCGTTGCACGCTCTCATCAACCTGACAAACAGTGACACTCAACTACAACTGGAAACATCTTGCGAAATTCAACTCCTCACACATCATCACTCCAGAAAGACCAAAAATATTCATCCCACACTATACCGCACACAATCATAAGAATAAAAATTAAAATCAAAACAAAATTAAAACAAAAAAAAAACACAGAAACACAAATACAAAAACAACCAAAATTAAAACATCAAGAAGAAACCCACTCTCACGAGCTTACATAAATCCCTTCCACTCGTCATTCATTCTGAAAGCCCAAGTACTCAAAATCCTGTCGCAATAACAACCACGCTCCGATCGACTGTCTAAATGGTTTTCCTACCTTTACCTTTATTGAAGTCGGCACGCCATTGTATGTAATGGGAGCCAAATAAGCATATTGCCTTTGGGCAAAAGAGGTTTTAACTCTAGGGATGGTGAACATTTCATTAGTTGCCATGCGTGTCATGTGTGTCTGCTGAGTCTGCATCTTCCCTTCCTCACTATGGTAGAGCCAGAGAATGGATTTGAGATGTAAATTGGCTATGTTCAGGACCTGATACTCTCTGAAAAGCTCCGCCGTGGGATACCGAGCAGGAAGTTTATTAATTATTTTCACAATCAATTTTTGGGAAACCTGCAATATGTGTTTTTGGGTTAAAGTGCATCCCCCCCAAACTGATATACCGTAAGTGCATTAAGTGCTACATTTACCCTGTTCCCTGTTGCAGCACCATAGGGTTATTTTATATTAAAAACCAAGTTCCTCTAATTACTAAAAAAATCCCGCTTAAATAAAATGCATTTTTAGGAAATTAAGTTGCTGCTTTTTCCGATACATTTTTCCATAGAGCTAAAAAAGTTGAGCGCTAAGTTGAGAAAGTATTGAATTTGTATTCCTTTCGTGATAATGTCACATTGATATGGTGAAGTGCGGGCAGCTGACTAGTGACGTCCCAGTATCGTGTGATTAACTGTATATTTATATATTTTTTACACATTTTGTTATGTTTATGTGTTTCTCTTATAAATAAAGCAGTAATAACTTTTTTTATTTGAAAATTTTGTAAAATATTATACATTGTACCGTTGATGAGAAACAAAGTAAAATATAATCGGCTTGCAAATTTAGGTTATTGCTGGCGATAAAGTGCTCATAGCGTCACTGTCCAAAATGATAATAGAATGTCAGAGACCACCGCTAGGTGGTGCTCGCGTCCCATTCCCTCGCCCAGCAAATGCATTTGTCAATTCTAATTTATGTCCCGACAGAGGGCTCTGATTTATGCTGCGGGGAAAGGATATTAATGGCAGAGTGGAGAGAGGGGAGGGGTGCACGCGGTCCTATGGGAAGGGGAAGGTCGAGAGAGGTGTTTGAATATTAAAAAAAAATTGCATTTTTTCAGCTTTGAGCTGTGTCGACTGTTAATGTAAAAATATTTTATTTTCAATTTCCAACAAATTTTGCTTCGACCTAACCATGCTTTAAGAAGCGACTGAAAAACCCAAATTTGTAGTCAGTAAGATAACATATTTTTTTACGTCGTCCTTTACTATCCATGCAGTGAAACTTTACTATCCATGCAGTGAAACTTTACTATCCATGATGTTCACGCCAAAGCGTGACGCGAAATATCGTTCCGATATTGGGCCGCTCTGTTATCGCTGCCGACCCTGTCGCGTGATTTAGTGGTATTCTCGCAAGTTTAAAAGATGGTATTGTCGCGAGTTATAACGATTTGAGTGCGACGAACAAATCACATCGACGAACACAGTTGGGCACAGACCGTCATCCGGATGACACCAAACATCAAGAGGGAAAATAGCAAGCAATATTCTTCAACAACAAACCAGTGACAATAAGTTTTCAACCACCGTGACCGACCTCTTCAGCCCGAACGAAGCTCCAGAGTCCTGGAACATCAGCAGAGATCAGCCCATACATCCGACTTCCGCATTCAACACCTGTGAGTACCAATTCCCTTTTCATCATCTGATGGTGTGGCGTTCGCTTCACCACATGCAGTGAAACTTTACTATCCATGCAGAGAAACTTTTCTATCCATGCAGTGAAACGTTACTATCCATGCAGTGAAACTTTACTATCCATGCAGTGAAACTCTAGAAGCAGTTATCAAGTAATGTAAGACTTGCTCCTTCATTGTCTTGTTTCAATAGCACTTAATTTCAAGTCAGTAATGTAACGTGTTTCATTCCCATTTCTTCTTTCCTCTCCACCATCCCTTCCTTTTCCTTTGATTGACAATATCTTACTTTTACTTTAATATGTTTATATCCATAAATTTTATAAATATGAATAATCTTATGAATATTTTTTGCGACAATATAACTTGCTTTATTTACTTTTGTCTGGCTGGAAGAGATTGCCATCTGGCAATAAACCCAACATATAGTGTTTGCAATGAAGTGATAAATAAATATATAAATAAAGAACTCAAAAGCATTGCATACAACGTGTGGAAAATCATTGTTTGAAAAAATAAGAAATGAAGACATTAAGAAATAATGCTTGTTGAAAGAAGATACAGTGTAGTTTGACCACGTAGAAAGAATGAATAAATATATATTTTTGATAGTCATGCAGTTTATCATTTAACACTGTATAATGCATTCTTATAAGAAAATATTTGTTGTATGCCACACTGGTTTTATTCATGAGTCTTTACAGGCTTTCCTTATCTGTCAGGGTGACAGCATCATCAGCATACCGAATGTTGTTAATTATCTGACCATTAATAACTATCCCATTTTTCGAATCTTCCCCATCCAACGCCTTCCTGAAAATAACCCTCAAGTACACGTTTAAAAGCTTCAAGAAGCGACTGAAAAACTCTTAAATTTTAGTCAGTAATATAACGTCTTTCTTTTCTGCGCACCATCTCTTCTTTTTCCTTTGATTGATGATATCTCACTTTATATGAAAAGGAATGTTCAGATGATCGTCCGTCTTTGTTGGGTTTATGGACGTATGCTCATGTACGAGTATATGTTCATGGATTTGGTAGGGATGGATAGTCATTTGAATGTTTTTTTGCGACCATGTAACTCGTGTAATTTTGTTTGTATGGTGAGTCGGAAGAGATTGCCATCTGGCAATAAGCTCACTAGATTGTATTCGCAATAAATTTGTTAAATAAATAAATAAATAAAAAGAAGAGGATAAAGTTTGCAACCTTGCCGAACACCACGGCACATATATTTGTCTACTGTCAAGTTGTCATCCATCTTCATTGCTACCCTCTGGTGCCAGTATAGATTTCCGATGACTCTTACATGGAGTGTCAAGACTATTTTTAAACGTTTGTATGGTTGGTTGGAAGAGATTGCTGTCTGGCAATACGCTCACCAGATTGTATTCACATTAAAAGTGTTAAATAAATCAATAAAATAAATAAAAACAAGAGGATAAAGATTGCAACCTTGCCGAACACCACAGCATATATTTTTGTCTACTATCACGTTGTCATCCATCTTCACCGCTGTCCTCTGGTGCCAGTATATATTTTCGATGACTCTTACATCTAGTGTCAAGACCATTTTTTAAACGTTTGTATGGTTGGTTGGAAGAGATTGCTGTCTGGCAATACGCTCACCAGATTGTATTCACATTAAAAGTGTTAAATAAATCAATAAAATAAATTAAAAGAAGAGGATAAAGTTTGCAGCCTTGCCGAACACCATATC
This sequence comes from Odontocerum albicorne, assembly GCA_949825065.1. NCBI lineage: Eukaryota > Metazoa > Arthropoda > Insecta > Trichoptera > Odontoceridae > Odontocerum > Odontocerum albicorne. The sequence continues at coordinate 15,618,160 of OX463865.1, forward strand.
ACATATTTTGTCTACTATCACGTTATCATCCATCATCACCGCTGTCCTCTGGTGCCAGTATAGATTTCCGATGACTCTTACATCTAGTGTCAAGACCATTTTTAATCTTTTGTATGGTTGGTTGGAGGAGATTGCTGTCTGGCAATACGCTCACCAGATTGTATTCGCAATAAAAGTGTTAAATAAATCAATAAAATAAATAAAAACAAGAGGATAAAGATTGCAACCTTGCCGAACACCACAGCATATATTTTTGTCTACTATTACGTTGTCATCCATCTTCACCGCTGTTCTCTGGTGCCAGTATAGATTTCCGATGACTCTTAAATCTAATGTCAAGATCATTTTAAAAAAGAACTCCCAATGACTTGTGGTGTTGTATTCTATCAAAAGCTTTTTGAAAGTCAATAAAACATGCACAAAAAATGACAATCATGTATCCTAATACGGAGCTCCACAAAGTTAAAAGTCAAAATTTTTGCTGAATCTCTGAGAATATATAAATACTCGTAAATCTTTGTATTTAAACAAAATATTCCTGGATAAATTTAATTCATAAAATATTGTCATCTCCCTAATTAACTACTACAATTCAAATATTGTGAGTAAATAAAAGGCATATAATTAAGTAATGACAAGATACTTCCAGAGACTCCATTGAGCCCTTTTGCTTTCAGTTTATACAGCTTCAGGATCCGTCTGAGACGAGAGGCGAGATGACGAGAGAACAAGGAGAAGAGACCAAGACAGGCAGGCGTAATCTCAGATATAATTCAATTACTTAACAAGCAAATAATCGAGAGGATTTTCAAAAGGATTATATTTCTATGAGAGACGAAATATTTCAACATTTTCTCGTCTCGGGATCTAGAATACCTGAAACAGAAGCGAGGTAATAAGGGCACGCGTGCATAAAATATCACGTAATTTTTTTCGCACTTCAATATATTATTACATGTGCCTTTGTTGATTTTTACGTCTTTAGTGTTTTTTTTTGTATTGTACTTTAGTGCCCTTGTTGATTTTTACGTCCTCAGTGTGTTTTGTTGTATTTTAGTGCCCTTGTTGATTTTAACATCTTTAGTGTGTTTTCGTGTTCTTGCTGATTTTTACATCCTTAATGTGTTTTCTTGTACTTAAGTGGTCTTGTTGATTTTTATGCCTTTAATGTGTTTTCTTGTATTTTAGTGCTCTTGTTGGTTTTCACGTCGTTAGGGTGCTTTTTTATACTTAAGTGACCTTCTTAGTGTGTTTTCTTGTACTATAGTACCTTTTTTGATTTTTGCGTATTTCAGTGTATTTTATCATTATTAATTATCCTTGTTGATTTTTTCCTTCTTGAGCGTATTTTTCCGCATGTTGTTTTCGCGTAATTTAGTCTATATATTTGCTTTTAGCACCCTTGTTGATTTTTCCATACTTTAGTGCGTTTTCTGACATTTTTGTGCATTTGTTGATTTTAGCGTATTTAAGTGTCGGTTGTTACCATATATATATGTTGTTAAGTGTAATATTTAAAAAATATTTAAGTGTAATAGTATTTTCTCTCATTCTCGCGAATTTATTGATTTTTGCGCATTATAATGAATTCACTTGTTAATTTCCATATAGATTAGTGAATTTTCTCAAACCTTAGATTCTTTTCTCGACCTTTAGTGAATTTTTCGGACTTTACAGCTCTTCTTGATTTTCACGCACTTCAGTGTATTTCCCGGTCCCGTAATGAGATATTCTCTCTTGAATGTATTTTTTTTGTCATCTATTTATTTTCTGTGTTTTTTATATTCTTATTCTACGTGTTCAAGGGTGTGGGCTGAAAAACATCTGGTGTCCCCGTGGCTGGGTTCGCCCTATATTGGTGGGGTGTATCTTGGCCGGGGGGATGTTATTAGATGAACCCAGACCTTTTGATAGCTTCTGTATTTAATGTATTATCTGCAATTTATGTGTTTTAGAAGTGCTATTCAAATATATTTTGTACATATTTTTTAAAACTTTTTTTTATTTTTTTTTATCCACTTTGCACGGATTTCTCCTGTTACACAAAGAGGGTCTGCTTCTAGCGTTAGATTATTCGTTAGGAATAACATCAGCCAGGATTCTTATCATACTGCTAGACGGTACCGAGAATATATCAACCATGTCATTCAGTTGGTTCAATATCTCTATACCACGCGTGACTGAGTGTTTAGCCATGATATTCGTCCTGTAAGTTGATATGTAGAAGAGAGGGCGATTCCTTGCACGGATATATTTATTGGGTACATATAAACTTAGTGCTTCTAGAATCGCGGGACAGTTAAAGGAACCTTGGAAAACCTTTATTAGGAATATCGCAATGGATTCTTGCCTTCTTGTTTCTACATACTATGTTGCTGTCAATAAACCTATATTTATTTTTTTATTTATATTCAACATTTTTTACTCTAAAGCTCTCTGTATTACTCTGAGCTTATGCATTATCTGATTTTTTTAACGTTACTGTTACAAGTGAATTTGTCAGTACTAGAACACAATAAAAAGGCCATTGTTAAGGATCTCTATAGGATTTATGAAGATAATGAGTTGGCCGAGCTCCTTCATAGAGTTGAAATAAAGAACCGCCAATTAGAATGAGATAAATCAAATATGTCCTTATCGTGGACCAACTCAAGACTCTGGAAAGAAGTGACTCGCCAAGTTATTACGAAGAGGTCAATGAGTTTGTTGGCCCTGGTGTTCTTCACAGCTATGACAAGTTGGACAAATATATGGACTAGCTGGTCTATACTGAGAAACACCAAATCCGTTTGGTTAAATCTTTAGTATTCAGCACAGTGGTGTAATCATTTAAAACATGACGATAAGAAGGAAGGAAACAAACGTGATTGATGCCTTCGAGCCCATATCCCATGGATTCTATGCAGCGTAAGGGCGCACCAATGTCTCTTTCATCCAAGAATTGGAGATTACCAAAAGACTTTCGATAACATGCAGAAAAAGGATCATAACATATTTAGGGTATGTTGCTAGAAAGAATGATGACAGTTTTAAAATGCTAGTTATCACGAGACTGTTGAAGGAAGGCAAGCAAAAGGAAGGTGTCTTATGAGACGAACGGAACAAATAAAGGAGTTAACAGGACCCTTTTTAAGCGCTGCGTTCAACATGTCCCAGGACCGGATGGGATGGAGACAGGTGGGACAATAAGTTTCAGACATAGAAGAAAGTCACATCGTTTAGGAAAGAGTAAGCGAAGAAGAACAACTAATAGATTTGTCCTCAACGGGCGGGATTTAAAATATTTTATCTTCATCAGCAACTTTATCTTCATCAGCAACTTTATCTTCATCAGCAACTTTATATTGAGCAGACAATCTTCAACCTATTTAAAGAGAGTTCTAGACATAGCAGAGAACCGCGACCCTGATGCATTGATCACTCGATGAAAAATAATAAAAATACTACATCAAAATGTCCACATTATACAGACCCTTTTATATGATTCTCTTGCCAAGGACCTCTAACAAGTTCAAGTTTTTCAAAAGTACTTATTTGTATCTCGACTCATTTTATGAAATGGTGGTCGACTCCTGTAACACGCCTTTATAATTAAAATCACAAAAAGGATTTTTAATCTAATCTGAATAGGAAGATATCTCGGGAAGTATTCCCTGACTCCGAGGAACCATCCCCTAAGACTTGTACCTATTTCCCACTCTCTTTCGACCTCCTGCCTCCAGGATGTCATGTCTTCTTCAATTTAAGGGCTGGATATGTGAAGCTAGAGATCATTATTGAGCATGATATTCTTAATGATTAAGGAGTTTTTGTTGTTACATGCATACCATCGAACCTTTTCTCTATTGGGGTAGGCAGAGAGGACATAATGCCACACTTTCCTATCTCGATACATACTCTTCGCCTCTTCTTTATCCATACAACTCCTTTGATTTCCACAACTTTTTACTTTCCTTCTTTCAAAATATCACTCATTCATTCAAATCTTCCTCTACCACGCTTTTCACTCACAGTCGCACAATATATTTGTTTTATTTGCCTTTCTTTTTCAAAGTATTCCACAATCCTTTTCTTCATCTTACTCAACACACAGTCTTAAATTTTGTAATTTATTTTTATCAAACACTCTTTATTCCACTTTTTTTGTGACGGTATAACCCTACCGGTTTCAATTCTTTCACCTCATCTTCCGGGGAGCACAAACAAAACTAAATGCTGTTCAAACTGGTACCGATATATAGTACACGCTTCAACGGTTGGGGGCTGAGGGATGAGGGAAGCATGGGACAATTTCGGCCAAGAGCGGAGAGATTTTTGGGAAACAACTGTTCAACAGATGTTCGGATCGGTGTACTGACTTAGAAATTTCTAGGGCGTCTAATCTGTCAAATTTATTTCCGTTACTACTGATATGTAAGAATTTGGCATCATCGATAGAAAAAGTATGGTTTTCACGGTGACAATGATTAGCCATTTCAGAATAAATTAGAGGATTTGTTAAGGCGGATTTGTGTTCACGAAATCTCTTTTCAAAAGATCTTCCTGTCTTTCCTATATAGAAATGATCACAGTCAGCACATAAAAGTTTATACACACCACTGTTGCTAAGTATTCTTAAATTCACATTTATCCCTAATCCCTTCTTTCATTATTCTGTTATAAATTAACACCTCCATTTATTCTTTTTGGTGCATGCATTTCTACAGTATTTATTCGGTTGTGTTCAGTATTTTTTATTGTAGTGATGGTATAAGATAAAATTCATATATACTAACGACATAGTAGATAGGACGCCGCCAAGTTTGACAGGGTAGACTTTAGAGTCTTTTTGTGAAGATTGCAGTTAGCGAGACAGTATCGCTGAAAACTTGTACTTTATTGTATCAAATAAATACGGGAGGGAAAACTAACTTTCATAGAAAGCCTTAATTTCATGGTGACTGAGCATGAATTTTGTTTTAAAACGTAAATATATAAAATGTGTTTGTGTCAGTACAAAAGTGGACATCTGTAGCATAGTTGGTTAGACGCTTGATTCTTACTCAGGTTCGATAACTGATGTTACCAAAAAAAGGTTTCCAGAATTTCCAGAGGAGGTGCATGGCGGCGCGGTAACGCACTAGACTTCCGTGCGGAAGGTCGTCGGTTCGAACCCCGCGCTGTGCTACTCCCCTCGAACGACACAGGCACTTCTTCCGCCTAGTGTTCGAGGGTATAAGGATACCTATGACTTCGGTCATATCTATTCTTTTAAAAAAGAAAAAAAAAAAGAAAAGAATACGTAGCACCAATTGGTTTTCAAATGACTTAGAGATTCTCATTACAAATTCTAGAGTTTTATAAGCTGAGTTGCACATAATTTCTATGTGAGAACCAAACACGAAATTGCTGTGGAACATGTGTAATTGAGTGTCACTGTTTGTCAGATTGATGAGAATGTGCAACGGGGTTTTGTTTAATCAAAAATTAGAAAGAAGTATCTATTTATTTTTTCATGCTATATTCCTTCAGTGAGATACAGGCAAAAGCCTAGTTTACTGGGGACACGGCAAATGAAAGGCAACAAACTCAGACCCATTAAATATGTGTGTCCAAATTAAATTGCCTGTTGGTTTTTCGCAAGTTATGTGTATTTCTTGTCATGTGTAAATCAAATAAAATATAATAAAATTATTTTTGAAAAATGACATACATTGATAATTTAAAGTTTCAACTAAGTTAAAAAAAATTACAGTTTAGTTCATTCTACAAATATTTTAATTTATTTGTGTATTGCATTTGATTTATTCAGATGGTTTGGTCTCTACAAGGCAAGTAGAAAATAAAATGAACGATAAGACAGTCTGGAACACTGGCCAACTTCGGTCTGTACTCAAGAATATGAAATGAGGGTCTCAATGCTCTTGGTTGGCGTCTTCCAGTCTGTCGGTCTTCCAGTTTATTTCTCACACAAACACCGCAATGGGAAAGAATATTTCCTGGAAGAGAAATTTGGCTCAGTGCATCATTCAACAGTATCCAGAATATAAACATACTAAATTACTTATAAATAATGCATTGTATAGAACATAAACAATGCACTTCTTGATGCACTGAAATATTTATTGTTGGTATATAAATTTAAAGGCATATTGCATTTGATTGATTAATTTGGTCAAATTGTTTGAAAAAAATCTATTTGCAATAATTTTAAGTTTATATATTATTTATAGTTAAGGCATTAATATTGTGGAGGTTTAAACACATTGTTATTTGTTTTATCAAACACTGTTTATTCCACTTTTTGTAACGGTATAACCCTACCGGTTTCTTGTTTGTGCTCCTCTGATGATGAGGTGAAAACCTTGAAACCGGTAGGGTTATACCGTTACAAAAAGTTGAATAAACAGTGTATGATAAAACAAATTATAACATTTTAACTTTAATTTTTTTCAATTGAGTAATACTCGTATATTGAAAGAAAAAAGTCAGAAAAATTGATTGAATTACATTTTGAAAGGGAATTTATTAATGCAGAGGAATCGCAGGAGCTGTATGAGAAGGTGTATATGGATGGAGAAGAGGTGAAGGGTGTGTGTCGATAGACGGAAATCAGGAGCTTTGTTCTCTCTGTCTTCCTCGATAGGGAAACGGTTTGATGGTATGTTGATGATGATACAAATGAAAGACAAAAAGGATCCATAAAAATTGTGGGTCCACATTAAATTACCTGTTGTTTTTTCGTAAATGATGTATTCATAAAATGTCTTGTATATAAAATGTTTTGTATATATATAAAATGTCTTGTATATATACTCGTACATACGTGTATATAAAAAAATGTATTTATAAAATGTATACATAAAATATATACATAAAATGTATATATAAATATGTACGTAAAATGTCTTGTATATATACGAGTACATATGTGTATATAAAAAAAAATGTAAATACTCTTGTTTTTTTCTTCATTTGAGTTATTTGATTCATTATTATTTTTTCCGAATTAGTGCCAAAACAAATTATACATGTTCCTTATAAATATATTAAAAACAAACGTAGTAAGGTCCAAAAGTTTCTGACTTGAAAAAGTTTGACGGACAGAAAGTATTAACATAAAACCAAACATTTTAATAAGACCTCCCAAAAAGGGTTGTCGTCAAGTTTTTCCTAAAGCTGCATACCTTATCATTCACATTCATAAACATATGTGTATATGTGGCGAAAGGAAACATTGGCCCTTTGTTTTTTCAGCTTACCCGAATAGTGAAATAGTTTACCTTGAGAGGCAAGCGGTGTGATGGTATGTACGAGTATGTATGTATAACATTTTTTTTAAGTGTATCTAAGAAATGCCTTTGGGTTGGCAATATTTTTTCAAGTAATATAAAATCTTTATCATCATGACATACATATCATACATGTTATCACGTAATTTGCCTTTAGAGGTAGGTAGAAAGGACAGAGTGTCAGACTTTCATATATCGATACATATCCTTAGTCTTTTCTGCATCCATACACTCTCTCATAAAACTTTTACGATTTCTCTGACTTTCTACCGTTCCTTATTTCAGAATAAACATAATTCACTTGATCCAACCATACTTTTCTTGGTATTTCTCTCACACGCCTTTCACTCACATTTGCACTATATATATGATTCAACAGTTTTTCTTCAATAATTTGTTTTACATGCCCAAACCGTATCAGCGTGCTTTTCTTCATCTTAACTATACTCAACACAGTCTTCTCCCTGGCTCAAAGCCAACTCACCGTCTGCGAAGACTGTTGGGGTCAGCTCTCCCCGTCCTCAGGTTGTATGCTCTTCTGTCCCGGACTACGCCCCCCAGGCAGTGCCTCTGCATCAGGTTATCTTTTTGCACCACCCACAAATTCTTTGGTCTTCCTCTGGTTGTTATTCGAGGAAGATCCATGGAGATTGCCTGGTTCACAATGTGATAGGGTGCTCTACGACCAACGTGCTCACACCATCTCAATCGCCTCTTCTCTATCTTACTGTTGATGTCTGTAACACCTAGGCTTCCACGAATGCGTGAACTTTTTATTTTGTCTCTTAGGGACACACCAGCTGACCATCTCAACATGCGCATTTTAGCAGTTTCTAGTTTCCTGGAGTAAGAGTTATACATCGTCCAGCATTCGGAACCATAGAGGAGTGCGGGTCTGACAATCGTTTGGAATACTTTTCCTTTTAACTATACTGGCATTTTCGGATCACATAGAACTCCTGTCATTGATCTAAACTTCATCCATCCCACACTTATTCAATGTGTTACATCTGCTGCACATCCTCCATCGCTATGGATGAGTGACCCAAGATATTTAAAGGAGTCACAATTTGGTAATGTTTCTCCATCCATTTGCATTACGGGAGTGACAGCATTTGTGTTCTCGAATGGTAGATACAGATACTCTGTTTTCTTTCTGCTCAGTCTCAATCCATTGCCCTCCAAGATTCTTCTCCACCTTTTCAGACTATTTTGCAGGTCTTCATGTTTTTCACTTATTAATACGATGTCGTCTGCAAATAGTAGGATCTTTAGGAGACTGTTCATTTCCTGGTTAGTTAAATAGTCCATGACAAAGATGAACAGCAGCGGACTGAATACCAATCCTTGATGTACCCCCACCTTTATAGGAAATTCTGGTGAAGTTCCCGAAGTGCACCTCACTTGCGTTTTCACGTTATCATACATGTCCTGGATGACAAGTACACACTTTTCTGGTACACTATGTGTTCTAAGTGCTGCCCAAATTAGGCTTCTAGGGACCCTGTCAAATGTCTTTTCAAGATCGATGAAGACCATATGAAGGTCTTTCTTGGCATCACGGTGTTTTTCGACAAGGAGTCTAACGGTTTGGATGGCGTCTACTGTTGATTTTCCCGATACGAAGCCACACTGGTTGTCATGTATTTCCACCAAATTCCTGATTCTCGAGTTTATAATTCGTTCATAGATTTTCACAGTGTGGGATATTAGCTTGATGCCTCTATAGTTGTCGCATTTCCTGGAGTCTCCTTTGTTTTTGTAGAAGGTACACTTGTCTGCCGATCCGGAGGTTGCGGGTTCGATACCCGCTGGAACCCAGATTTTTTTAAATAGGATTCCAGTGTGGTTAACACTTAGGGCCTATAAAAACATATTTCTGGTTGGTTGGAAGAGATTGCCACATGGCATAAACTCGCCAGGTAAAAAAAAAAAAGGTAAGGAGAAAGCTTCTTTGGAATTCATCTGGCACTGGGGCTCCGGCCAATATACTCAACACATCAGTCTTAAGTTCAAATTCATCCCTTAATACTTCATCCCTTATTCTTTTATACATTATCACTCAGTGTATTTTTCTCAATGCAAGCATTTACTCTGCTCCTCTCAGTCTTTTTCCACGTTCACGTTTCGATGTTATACATCAAAGTTCATCGTTCTTATAACGACACTACAAATTAAAACAAAACTTGGTAGCAAAATAAATTCTTTGCTCAAAAGTTCTTAGATTTTGTCCATGATAAAAAAAAGAGACAAACATACACTGCAGCACAGTGGTTGGCATATCTGAGTGGATGAGAGAGCAAAAAAACCAAAATGAGCGGAGTAAGCTGAGTGCAGGCACAGCACTTAGCTATATTGGCGTGTCAGTCCGGTTAAGTTTCGTGTCAAGCTACTCACCCCTCATATTTGGTGGAACTTTTGTTCCAAAAGTTTAAACACCTCGGTACCCGGTAAAAAAAAACTATAGGTAGAAATTTGAAAGTAAGATCTTTACATAATTCATAACATGTTTAGAAACTGGGCTGTTAAGAGCATCGCCACTCGCACTTGCATTCGAAATGACATTTTTTTTACTTAACTTGTATATGACAAGAAATCTTATAAATATACAATTTATGAAAAAACAACAGGTAATTTAATGTGAACACATAGTTTTAATATAACTGGGTTTGTTACCTTTCATTTGTCGTGTACCCAGTAAACTAGGATTTTGCCTATACCTTACTGAGGGCTTAGAACATTAAAAAATAAATTGATATTTCTTTCCGATTTCTGATTATTTAACTCTTTCCCCGCGGCGCGCACAAACGTCTGTGATTTGATTTGACAACATTAGCCCGCTAAGCGCACAGACGTCTGTGATCTGACGACAACTCAAATTTGAAACGACAAATACTTATAAAGAATGACACAAAACCGGGATAAAAACTAAACTAAAATTTAAAATAATCTTTATTCTAGCGACATATCTCGAAACCTTGTCAAATAATGTATTAGTTTATGAAATATTTTTGAATAAACAGAGCGCAGATTGTTTCTCAAATATTTATTTCCTACTATCGCGTCGTATGTGTGACGCATGACAATATGTGTGAACAGTATGTGACACACGACACTGGCGCGGTCCAGTGATACCTGGCGCGTCTCTCGCTTACGTAAACATTACTAAATATTTTATATACGAGCAGCATTCAATCTGATTTTTTTTATTTCTTTTCAAATATTTTTAATTAGTGACTATATAATTGTGTATGGTTCGTTTAGTTATTGTCAGTTTTTAGTGTTTTGATTTCAAATTTGATATTTGTATTTGAAATCAATAAATTTTAAATTTTCTGTTTTATTATTTTTAACACGTTATATTCATTATGACTAAACGTGGTCTAAGTGAAGAAGAAATTGGCGATTACGTATGTGAACTTGGGTCAAATTACGGATCAAGTGTTAGTGAAGACGATAATATTTCGAACCTTAGTGATGTTATTGATTCTGATAATGATGAAAATGTTGGATTTGGCGGTGAATCGTCTACAGAAACGTATTCATCTTCGTGGCTTTCGGGTTCACATATTCCGGTTATTCATAATTTCAACGCATTTTCAGGAGTGAATCCAGACATTACGTTTTCTGAAAACTCCACCGAACTTGACTATTTTGAACATTTTCTCAATGAAGATATAACTAGCAAAATTGTTGACGAAACGAATAGTTTTTATCAACATGAAGTTAATAATAAAAGTTTTGGAGATAAATCAAGGATAAGAAGATGGTATGATACATTTATTTACGAAATGTACATATTTGTAGCAGTTACAATGTTAATGACGAGGAATCGTCATCTTACCATCGAGGAGCACTGGTCAACAGATCCTCTTCTGCTGAGTCCTATTTTCGGGCAAACAATGTCTAGGGACCGATTTGAGCTCATTTTACAGATGCTACATTTTAGTGACAACGCATCAAAATCATCAGATAGACTGCATAAAATAAAAATTTTGATTGATTTTACCAGAAAAATATTTAAAGAAATCTTCGCACCTCTTCAGAATCTCTGCATAGATGAAAGCATAATTGCTTTCAAAGGGCGCTTGGTTTTCAAACAATATATCCCGTCAAAACGGCATAGATTTGGAATAAAAATGTTTGTACTCTGTGACGTGATGACTGGATATATAATATATTAGATTTCATAATTTATACAGGATCTCAAACTGAAATTGACAATGAAATGGGACTCGGTATATCTGGTTCAGTGGTCACAACTCTGTTAAATAATTATATCGGAATAGGACACAGTTTGTTTTGTGATAACTGGTACACTAGCCCTGAACTCTTTAAAAGATTATATGAAAACAAAACAAATGCTTGTGGAACAGTGCGTAAAAACCGAAAAGGCATGCCAAAGTTTAAAAAATTGAAAAAGCGAGAAGTGGAATCTTTTAACAATAGAAAATTGCTGGCGCTGAAATGGTGTAATCGGCGCGACGTGCACATGCTTACCACTCTTCATGACGATTCAAAAGATTGTACTGGAAAAGTAAACAGGTCAACCGGTGAAGCCATACAAAAACCCAAGTGCGTAATCGATTACAACAAATGTATGGGTTTGGTAGACAAAGCGGACATGATGCTAAGTGGATTAAATTGAAATGAGAAAGTCCGTCAAATGGTACAAGGTGTTTTTCCATGTAATAGATTTGTATTTGCTCAACGCCCATATTTTGTACAAACTTGTTACATCTAAATCGGTTAGTCTGGCTGAATTTCAGCTAGCTGTTATTCGGCAATTGATTGAGAAAAATTCGAAAAAAGTAATGCTCAACAAAGTTCAATGCCCCACTACTTCTGCTGACAACCCTACAAGATTTATACCAAAAAAATATTTAAATCATGAAAAGATAAACATTCCATCTACGCCAAAGTGCAAAAATCCACGTCGAAGGTGTCATGTCTGTGCTAAAACTAAAATAAATGTTATCATCCAACCATGCTTCAGGGCATACCACGAGAAAAAGAAATATTGAAAAATAAACAATCTTAACTTTTATTTCATAATAAATAATTCTGAGTTAAGTATTTCAATATAGACCAATAAATATGGTGTGAACAGAGTGAGATTTATAGTGTTTGTGAAGTAAAAAACACTTCATAATTCATATCCTTGTGCCCATACAATACGCGCTGAATCCCGTGCCGTCCCAGTGCAGACTCGTCACACACACACAGATAGACACTTGAGTGGGGGAGTGTGGAAATAATAATTTCTATGATCGTATCATTCGTTTGTTTATTTTACGTAATATTTAATTTATCTCCTTTATTTCAAGAGTAATGACTTTTATTTATTATCAGAAAATTACTTGTGTGTTATGTTTACCTAATTTTGTAATAAAATATCAGTGGTTCTAAACTAAATACGCATTTAAACTTAGGAATTAAAAAAACGCCGAAATTGTGCCGCGCACAGGGGTTGTCGAATTTGATTTTTAACGCGGTTAAAAGGTTAATACCCGGTTGCATACTCTCATCATCTCTATAAACAGTGACACTCAATTATATATGTTACTCGTAAATATCACGCGAATCAAACCCCACATACTTCATTACTCTAGATATACCAAAAAGTTCATCCCATAATGTGCCGCATATAATCATTAAGAATACACCACTAAAGAGTTCATTCAAATCTTTGCTACAAGTGACTTTGTTGAATGAATTTTCTATCGATATCTTTCCTATCTCGGTGGATAAATTGAGGATTGAACTTCTCAGTAAACTTCGTAGCCATAACTGAGTCACTTCACAAGGAGGCATGAGTAACATAACTGAGTCACTTCACAAGGAGGCATGAGTAACATAACTGAGCCACTTCACAAGAAGGCATGAGTAATATAACTGAGTCACTTCACAAGGAGGCATGAGTAACATAACTGAGTCACTTCACAATGAGGTATGTAAGAAATTTACGTAGTTTCAACATCATTTGAAGTTTGGGGCGTATAAGGTTTGACTCTGAATACAAATCACAAAATTCCAAGGTAAGCAATTAGTATTTCCGATCATGAACTAGCACTACGCCCAAACAGAGATTGTTTATAGGCCTTTCCAGTTCACCGCTCTTCTTTTTTTACGTGGTTCTTTACTGTTCATGCACTGAGACTCTGGAATCAGTTACAAACCAATGTTAAGGTAATAAATAATAAGCGACTGAATACACTCTTAATTTCTAGTCAGTAATATAACGTGTTTCTTCTCCACCATCCCTTCCTTTTCCTTTGATTGATGATATCTCACTTTATATGAAAGGAATGTTCGGGTGATTGTCCGTCTTTGTGGCGTTTGTGGGCTCACGTATATGTTCATGGATTTCATGAGGATGGATGGTCATTTGAATGTTTTTTCGCGACCATGCAACTTGCTTAATTTATTTCTGTCTGGTCAGTCCACCAGATTGTATTTGCAATAAAAATGTTAAATAAATATGTGTCCTGAACTACACGTTTTCTTTCGTAAGTTTTTGACACGTTTTATAATTGTTATTGCAATAAGTAAAGGACACAGAAGTGTTTATTTGTCAAATGAATTAAGTGCTAACAAAATATTTTTGAATAGAAATTTTTCACTCAAATTAAGGTGTTTCCAGTCAGTAGTCTTGTTTACTCGATTATATGCCATTGAAATTACTGAATATCTATGAGAAAGACCATCCCAGTAAGCTCATGCTATCAAAATTTGGGGTAATACCACGTTCATCAAGCACAAATTTTAAAGGCCTGAAAATGAATTTGTGTCTCATTTAACTAAATGAGTAATTTTATTTGGGTTTAAACGTGTTAAACATTATATGGTCACTGTATAATGCAGAGAGCATGACGATGCGGTAGGTTTCGCCGAGTTAACCTCACATCTTCCCATGCCAGTCAGTTTAACCCAGCGATGTGGATCAAGGGGCAGTGGGGTAGAACGGTGATACTACGCGCTGCTTCCCAGGGAGGCAATGCTCTGAGACAGCTGCCAAATGTGGACAGAGCGGACACTATTCTGGACAAACTATGGAATATGTTTATTGTCTGTGATACAGTTCAAAATCGATCCGATAGGGTGGAGTAACACGATATAGCTTTTGCCATGAGTGGTTCTGTGATATGGTATGGTCTGCCTCTAAAAAATGTGAGTGGCGAGGGCAGATTTAAGAAGCACTTGAAGACAATCCTTTGTGGGAGGTCATATTCATTTTTTTGATTGAATATGAACAATAAACTACACCTAAAGCTGAATCTGTTACTATCACATATCGGGTAATCGGTTCAAACCTGCGATCTTCCACGCAGAAGTCCAGTGTGTTACCGCGCGGTCATAGAACACAGTAGACTATCCGAGGTCGCATTTACCGGGGTAGTTAAAAATTAATTATTTTCCAACATTTAGAAATATTATCAAAAAACATATTTTTTGATTCGACTACGTAATACAATATGTACCAGAAAATGAAACTGGCGAAATTGGTAATATGTCACAGATAATAAAACTGGCAAAATTCTGAAAACGTCATCGATCAAAAATCCCGGTCGATAATTGAGAAAATCACCATTTGAGTACGCTTATATTCAGTTTACTTTTGATGCAAGCGGGCAGGCGCATCACGTTAAATTGTAAATTTAAATTACGTGTGAATTGTGACTAATTTATTATTGTTTATACTCGTACTTTATTTTTGTGTTCTAGTTTTATATATATTTTTTATTGATTTTTTGGTGAATTTCTGAGTCGTGGTGTCAATTTTATATGTATCCCATTCCAAGCTTATTTGGTGAAATATGCTAAGCACAACTTTTTGAAAAGTGAACAATAGAAAAACAGCTTTGCTGTAGTATTTTAAATAAAAGGGTGTATAGGAATATTTTAAGCTTTTTCCTCCAATATTTTATCCAAACTTTTTTAGCAGGGTTTTTTATCTATGTATTTTTTTTCCCATCAGCCCGGATATTCAAGAGTCTACAATATAATATATTGATCATATTCTGATCAGTAGATTTGTGAATAACATGTCTTTGACGGCTTTGTAGTTTGTGTCTTGAAGATGATTAGTTGTTAACATACTTTGTCGACTTTGTAGTTTGTGTCTTGAAGATGATTAGTTGTTAACATACTTTGTCGACTTTGTAGTTTGTGTCTTGAAGATGATTAGTTGTTAACATACTTTGTAAACTTTCAAGTTTGTGTCTTGAAGATGATTAGTTGTTAGCATACTTTTTATTTCTGTTCTATCTGTTCTCGACTCTATTCGATAAAATATAAGAAACAATTTCAACACACAAAATTCGCCATCTCATTTTCAATATTTTTACCACTCCTGAAAGTAGAAGTTCGACTTTTTGAAGTGCAAAGTAAACGAGGAGGGTGTTTGTATTCGATCCATTGGAAGAAGGACACTTATAAAGTCGATGTCGAGTGGTTAATATGCTTGTTAAGTTGTACGTGCATGGGGTTCCATTTGGGTGCGGGCCAATATTGAGAACATTGATTTATTACCTTAAGTATATATATATATATATATATATATATATATATATATATATATATATATATATATATATATATATATATATATATATATATATATATATATATATATATATATATATATATATATATATATATATATATATATATATATATATATATATATATATATATATATATATGTATATATATATATATTCATATATATATATATATATATATATATATATATATATATATATATATATATATATATATATATATATATATATATATATATATATATATATATATATATATATATATATATATATATATATATATATTATTATTTTGTAAGTATTGTATTGTTTACACTTTCGTTGTATACAGTACAACCTGGCCTAGTTGGTAAGACGCCTGTCTCCCAGCCCGGAGGTTGTGGGTTCAAATCCCGCTAGAACCTAGATTTTTTTAAAAGGATTCCTGCCTGCTTTTCACGTAACGCCACTTTAATATATTTCTGGTTGGTTGGAAGAAATAGCCACTTGGTAATAAACCCAACAGGTTTTACTGTATACACGAAGTGTAAATACACAAACAAACATGTGACAATCTTTTCCAACCAACCAGATATATATTAAAGAGGCTTAAAGTGAAAACCAGATTAGAATCCTTTTTGATAAAATCTGGGTTACAGTGGGATTTGAATCCGTAACCTCCGGGCTGGAAAACAGGCGTCTTACCAACTAGGTCACAGAGGTCATCTATATTAGTCGTTCGTATCAACAAGTATTGAGGTTGACATGACATGAAATGATACAAAATGATACAAAAAATTATAAAAATTAACAATATACTCGTACGATCACAAGACACTGGGTATTCCCTAGTCAGCTGCTCGCACCTCACCGTATCAATTTGACTTTAATACTAAATAAATAGTACAGTTCAATACTTTATCAACTCAATCAATCAGCTTACTTTTAAAGCTCTACAGACTGGAAAAACATATCGGCAATCTAAGTAAATTGATTTCCCAGAAGATACATTTTATTTATATAGCAGTATGTTTGGAAATGCAGGACTTATACCATATAATTAACATTTATGAACACCAAAGATATCAATCATCAAACATTTATCAATCATAATACTGATCACGAGACAAGAATGTCATGGAACATGTACATAAAATATTGTCTCTAGTGTGGCCATTCGCTATACTGCCCCAGAGAGCTCACCAGAAGATACCTAGTAAACACAGCTTACCAGTGATGGCTTGCTTAATACTATTGCCAGTCTTTCTTTATTGCCACCTTTGGAAAAAGCCTCCTTATTGCTACGCATAGTGCCATTTCCATCGGTAACAAGGACCCAATCAATGCATTATATTTACATACATGATATATGGAGTTATGTTGGTAATTAGGGGTACTTTGTTTTCCATAGAAAATAGCCTTATAACGAGTATACACACAACGAACTCTTATATTGAAAAAAGCTATTAATGCAAAACGAATAGTACAGCAGAAATTCAAATTCACGTAGTTAGCTTTTTACCCCTACACATTGCCCCTAAGTGCCCTTCATTCAATTTCAGGTAATTGTTTGAGTAACTCATATCTCTCTCCCTGGCTCCATTCCAACTCATTGTCTGCGAAGACTGTTGGGGTCAGCTCTCCTCGTCCTCAGGTTGTATGCTCTTCTGTTCCGGACTACGTCCCCCAGGCCGTGCCTCTGCATCAGGTTATCTTTTTGCACCACCCATGAATTCTTTGGTCTTCCTCTGGTTGTTATTCGAGGAAGATCCATGGAGATTGCCTGGTTCACAATGTGATCGGGTGCTCTGCGTCCAACGTGCCCATACCATCTCAATCGCCTCTCCTCCATCTTGCTGTTGATGTCTGTAACACCCAGGTTTCCACGAATGCGTGAGCTTCTTATTTTGTCTCTTAGGGACACACCAGCTGACCATCTTAGCATGCGCATTTCAGCAGTTTCTAGTTGTCTAGAGTAAGAGGTATACATCGTTTGAGTAACTCATATATAGAAATTATTTACTCAATCAAAGCCAAGTTATTTAAATTGATGTCAAAAAATACAGATGTTTGTCTATATTTTTGGGATTCTACAATAGCTTAAATTATTTCACGTATTGGTATCACTAGTAATGAATGTGTTGATTCCTTGGCAAAGGAAGCATGTTCTACCGGTGGTCCCCTATCTGATTTTTCACAGCGAGACTGATCTTTTAAATAAAATTAAACATGTTATATTTTACATATTATTTATAGTTGAGGCATTAACATTGTGGAGGTTTAAATACACTGTAATTTGTTTTATCAAACACTGTTTACTCCACTTTTTGTAACGGTATAACCCTACCGGTTTCAAGGCTTTCACCTCATCATCAGGTTCAGAGTTTTGTTTGTGCTCCCTGATGATCAGGTAAAAGCCTTGAAACCGATAGAGTTGTACCATTACAAAAAGTGGAAGAAAGAGTGTTTTTTTGTCGGATAAGGCAGAGCACAGAGTGCCAGACATATAGTATCTATCTTGACACACTGTCCTATCTTATTTTTCTTCTTTTAAAATATTATTTTCTTGATACAACCATCTAGCGATCCACCTTCATTCCCATTCGACATTTGTATACCACACATTACCCTCTTTGGTTCCTTTACTCGTGAACATATATAAATATTAAATAATATTCTTTCAATTAAACAAAAAAAAAACATGTTGTGAGGAATGTCCATTTTGCATAATAACGTTCATATGTATTCAAGACAATTATTATTGTTTTAATTAACAACAAAGAGAATTATTATTTAATCCGCATAAATATAAACTTCTGTCAGTCAAACAACTTTGAGATAACACCCCTTCAAGTCACGGGTTGATTTAATAGGGGTTGTCTTAGCAGGGGTAGGAGACCCAACGAATTTTGACATAACTTTATATAAATAAATAACAATTTAAAAACGACAGTTGCACTTTCGTGAGAATTCAGCAATTGGATAACTAACGTTACGTCTGGTTCGGTGGAAATTTTTAATGTACATGTTATTGAGTTCAGGAGGGTCTGTCTCCGGTATTTTCTTAATCTTGACTGGGAGACTGTTATTCTATTTAATTTTACCTTTCTTAATCTTGACTGGGAGACTGTTATTCTGTTTAATTTTATTTTTCTTATTCTTGACTAGGAGACTGTTATTCTATTTAATTTTATCTTTCTTAATCTTGAATGGGAGACTGTTATTCTATTTAATTTTATCTTTCTTAATTTTGACTGGGAGACTGTTATTATATTTAATTTTACCTTTCTTAATCTTGACTGGGAGACTGTTATTCTATTTAATTTTACCTTTCTTAATCTTGACTGGGAGACTGTTATTATATTTAATTTTGCCTTTCTTAATCTTGACTGGGAGACTCTTATTCTGTTTAATTTTATCTTTCTTAATCTTGACTGGGAGACTGTTATTCAATTTAATTTTATACTATGTATATATTTTATTTTATTTGACCTATAACATTCCCTTAAAATATATTTTTTTATTATACGCGGCATCACGTTATTTCCCTGTCAGGGTAGGCAGAGAGGACATATCACTAAACTTTCTCATCTCGACCACATCCTTAGCCTCTTTTACATCCATATACCTTTTTATATAACTTCTACGATTTATCTGTCTTTCCACGTTTCCTACTTTCAGAATTTCATTAACTTTATTCAAACTATACTTTCCTTTGTCTTCTTTTTACACGCCTTCCACTTATATTTACACTATATATCTGCTTTGTTAGGCTTTCTTCATTCATTCGTTCTACATGCCTAAACCATCTCAACGTGCTCTTGTGTCACATCAGCCTTCAGTTCACATTTGTCCCTTATCCCGTCATTCCGTATTCTGTCATACGCTATCCCTCCATGATTTATCACCAATGCACGCAGTTTTAGAGTCTCCCACGTCTATGTTTTATATTTTTTAACACTTCTATTGTTCGCTCTCTTCCTTGGCATTATTATTCCCACATGGTGGTGGGGTCTGCCCTTCCAATCATTCGCCGCCACTTCGCCTGATTCTGTGCATCTTCCGGAGCGATATCGGCGTCCCTCATGTCCCGCCCAACCACCTCGCGCCACCCGCGCTTGGGTCTTCCTCGGGACCTCTTACCAGGGACATTGAGTGTCTGCGCCCTGTTTCCTATATACTCCGGCGGTCTTCTGCTGACGTGTCCATACCATCGCAGCCTGCTCTCTTGAATCTTGTCAGATATGTCGCGTATACCTAGACTCCCACGGATGTAGAAGTTTCAGATCCTGTCAAGCCTTGTAACACCACACATCCATCTCAACATTTTCATCTCAGATGTCTGTATGGCACGGAGGTGCCTTAGGGAGGTATTCCAGGTTTCTGAGCCATATGTGAGCGCAGGCCGAATGACACTCTTGTAAACTAGCCCCTTGAGTTTGACGGGCATCTTTTTATCACAAGTCACATCCGCGATAGTCAATCAACAAAATAAGACTTCTATTGTTGATTGACTTCAATCAGTGCACTGGTACGTTGAAGCATCATATGTTTATAGATATACAGATTCTTTCTATTGTACTGTATTACACTTTCGTTGTATATAGTACCATCTGGCAGGCTTATCGTCACGGAACAATATCTTACAACCAACCAGTTAAATAAGCCTTAAATGAAATTAGCTGAAACCCATTTAAAAAAAAATCTAGGTCCAGGGGGATTTGAACCTGTAATCTTCAGATTGGAAGACAGGTGTCTTGCCAACTAAGTCACGGAGGTCGTCTTTGTATATCTTGGGCTATAAAACATGCCAATGTCTTTATTATCAAATAATTAGAAATAACTGAAAGATTTTCAACAACACGCAGGAAAATAATTTTAAAATACTTTGTGTCAGAAACAATAATGGAAGTTTGGAGAAACTGGTGATCACGAGGAACGTTGAAGTAAAACGAGCAAAAAGAAATAAAAGAACCAAATAAAGATGTTAACAGGAACCTCTTTAAAATCTATGTTGAAATATGACTTAAGACCGGGAAGGATAAAGACAAGTGGCGCAATAAGTTCCTGATGTAACAGAAAGACCCATCGTTCAATGTAGAATAAGCGAAGAAAAATAAACAGAGAGACCCATCGTTTAATATAGAATAAGTGAAAAATAATAAATAGAGAGAACCATCGTTCAGTATAGAATAAGCGAAGAAGAATAAACAGAGATACCCATCGTTCAGTATAGAATAAGCGAAGAAGAATAAACAGAGAGACCCATCGTTCAGTATAGAATAAGCAAAGAAGAAACAGATTTTGCCCTAAACAGGCACAACTCAAAACTGTTCATCTTCACCAGCCACTCTTTATCGAGTAGACAATCTTTAGCCCATTTTAAAAGAGATTTTAAAAACTAAACCACTGACAGCTTAGACAACAACAATCCGTGATTGACCATGTCAAAGACTTGTCCAAGTGCTGAAATCAGTAGAAAGATAATCAACATGGTAGTTCTCTTTCAACCCGTTTGTAATGTATTCAGTAAAATCCATTGGATTGGTAGATGTTAAACCTTGACAGGTAAAACCATGTTGTTGAGAGCATTCTTAAAGTAAGGGCAAACAACTTTCTAATTACTTTTCAAAGAAGTTAGCAAGCACCATTATAATTGCTATATATTTACAATTGTATTCATTTTGACTATCACCGGATTTGGACATTGGGGTGATGCAGCTTTTTCTCCACATCCCTGGATATGTACCCGTATCTAGAGAGATGATGGAGATAGGTTGTGCACTAAGTTGACGACGCTCAGCGTTGAGCACCCGATGAAAACCAATATTGTTAATTCATTAGAAACTAATCACTTTCTTAACACTCGACAAACGGAGAGAGACAGGTACGACAAACGGAAAGAGAATAGGCGTTTTCATATTGG